>FTPT01000206.1:55974-154841 GCA_900156845.1 Coprinopsis strossmayeri | reverse complement strand
GTGAATTTACCCTACGAATGAAATTTTAATCCCTCAACCCTACGTTCAGCTCGGCTCTTGTCTGGATTGGGGCTTCCCGCGGATGCTCTGTCGTGCAGGTTGGTTTCGGACTGTCATATTTCAATGCCACTTGCTCTTTAACGTGTTCTACGGTCGTAATTCTGATTCATATTCATATTTCTCTTCTTCGTCCCTCTTATATTTCTTTCTACGTTGGAAGGAGGTTTGGCGATGGAGAATATTTTCGGTTTGGTGCTAGCGCCCTTCTAATTCGCGTTTGCGGCTTGTTATGTTTTTCGTATCTCGTTTTTTTTCCATCTTTCGCTTCCTTGCTTTCGTGTCTCTATTCTCTGCCATTTTCTGTGTCCCATGTCTTGTTTGTACATCTGTTTTTGCTTCTTTCGTATACATTTCTTTTAGGTTTTGGTTTGGGAACTTAGAAACCTAGCTGACTGAATTGATCTTTCAATAACCCAGAATGCACTCAAGGCACATGTATTCTGCGCGGACCTACACGCCCACGTCGCGGTCGTTTCGTGGAAGACGTCGAATCGGAAGATGACAATGATCTTGAATCTGGAGATGATGAGGACGCGGACAATTCCGAGAACGACGAGGAGAACGATGAAGACAATGAAGATGAAGATGAGGACGGGGAGGGAGACAGTGAAGATGAGGACCCTTCGATGTACGTTTCGGAGGAAGACGTCCAGTCTGTGTCTATGCCCGGGGCCGTTTCGAAGAGAGGGAGGGCAAAGGCTAGAGTATCGAAGGGCGAGGGCAAAGGAGCAAAGCCGAAGGTGAAAGGGAAAGGAGCGGGGGGAGATGGGGACAAAGGAAAAGGCAAGGCGAAGCCGCTTACGGCGCGTCAGGCTGTCCTCGCGAGCATGGTGGATTCGTCGCATGTTTCGTTGGACCAGACTAGCTCGAGGTACGTGTTTCGATCCTTATTTCGAGTTTTATGGGACGTATTTCATTCGTTTGCCTTCTGAATTGTTCACGCATATCCTTTCTTCTTTTTCGTGAGGAGGGTTTGTTCGAATTCTCGTTCTTTTCTTTTGGTTCTCTTCATCTTCTTGTGTTGATTGACGAAACTGGATTTGAATTTAACAGGTCAAAGAAGCAGCCACTCACGGAGATGGAGCTAAAAACTTCGACGGGAGGAGACGGCGCGGAAGAGGAAGAACTTGAGCGAAAAGAAGCTGGAGGATGAGAAGGTAGGTTTCTACCCGCGTTAATTCGTTTATTTGTTTGCGGCTGGACATACGTTCCTCCCCGCTCACTCGAATATTCCGTTCGTGTTCACTTTTGTTTCGATTTTTATTGCACACACCCAGCTCGACTAACTAACTGACTATCTCCGCTCAACAGGCGGATACGATTAATCGACTTCTGAAAAAACAAACACGGCCTCGAGCTCGGCGCGCCAATACGGGTACGACGGTCGACTCACCATTGCCTGGGTCTTCAATGCCGACTGGACGCTTCGCTTTCGCGTGCGGGGCCGCTTCGAACTGATGCCGGCGCAAAAAAGAAGGTGAAGGGTGGGGAGGAAGGTGAGGAGGGTGTTGAGGGCGAAGTTGACGAAGAGGATGGTGAGGGAATTGAGGGCGAGGAGGAAGAGTGGGAAGAGGTACCAGAGAAGGCAGTCGTACCTGTCCTGTACCGCTGGATTTCGAGGGTTGAAGAAGTTAACGTTCCTTCTGGGGACGGTGCAGGTTTGAATGGGCAAGCGAAGGAAAAAATGATGGCCTTATCTTTCTCGGTTCCCCATTCACTTTTACCAGCGTATCTTCAGGCCCCTTCGGATGACGCGAGTGCGAGGGGGGACCCCGGGAAAATGGAGGTGGACGTCGGTCAGAAAACTGGGCCCTCTACAGCGAATCAACCGACTACTATTATGAGCGCACCACAGGACCACGCAACCGCGGACGAACAGAAGGAAGCGTGAGGACGGGGCCCGGGGATGTGCGCGATCGAAGGGTGTGGGATGGTGAGGAAGTATCGACTTGTGAAGGATTGGACGATTGGCGCATGTGGAATTTCACATTTGAAGGAGTTGGAGGCGAGGGTTTGAGGGTTGGTCTCACATTGTTTGGGGAAGCTTTTGAGTTTCCCGCTCGGTATTTGTATTTCTTGGGTTGTATCGCGTGCGTTCGAGTCCGACACTAAATTTTCTTGTCTCTGCGTCCTCTACGAGCGCTCATGTCGTTTTACCTTTCTTGTACAGATGGACGATGTTAGATATCTGGAAAGTAATGTAAGTATCTAGTGTAATTTGACTGACTGGTTTTCATATATATCTGCTAGCTCTCCTACCCTTGAACTTTCAATGCCACGGAACTGTGATCGAACAGACTCGTTTCGTTGAACACAAGAACAGAATGTCGACCATGGACCCTATCGAGCTGGCGCGCAACTCGCGATTAAGGGCGAGATTCGGAGGAGGATCTCGTGTCCGTCTTCCTCGTTCTATTTCTACTCCACGCCCACACCTCACGCCTCGAGGAGGTCTGCGCGTTCTTAGATTAGAGAAAGTCGTTAATTGGCCGAGTTTTCTCTGGCGTTCTATCCGGGGCTCCGTCTAGGGACCGTGAATGGAGCTCTGGAGGATCCGGCTCGCATTTTCGAACTCGAATTGTGGGAGAATCACGGAACCGTGGCGACCGCGAGTCCTGCAAGTGATCTCTAGGCATGTACATGAACGAATCTAATATATTCCAGTCAAGGTAGGACGCAATGAAAAAAGTACAGGCCGGCACTCGCCTGGCTCGAATCCCATTCACCGCCCTCAGTCAACTAGAATTGGGCCCCACCCACTCATAGCATTCCATAACCCTGAGGGTTCGAAAATGACTTGTCTCTCCTCGATGTACTTCTGGCGAATTGCGGTTAGAAAATACTACCAAACCGTCGTTTAACGAATTTTGAGGCTGACCACCCTTTCTTAATGAGGTATATCACTCTGCCTATAGCCTTTGAAAGCTCGGATTTAGACAGACTACCTCCAGTTTATTACGGATCCTGTTTCTCGGTACGGATCGTACGTCAGGTAAACAAATCCCAGTATACTTATTACTGCATCCCGATGAATAAAAATGCGCAAATTCCGATTTCTGTCCACACCAAAGGTTCCCAAAACAGGTATCAGAATGGTATAATTTGGAGTGCCAATGTCCCGAAAGTAAAATTTGAGAGTATGCTATGCGAGAAGAAAACCTCGCGATTCATATTACATCCGCTCTATCATCAACCATGATGTTATAGTACACGTAACTTCTCGATAACGTCCTGTATATGCGGTTGATTCCACTCACCACTCCATCCCTGCTTGTTCTCCCTCCTATATACTCCATTCGACTCCAGCAGCTCAGATATCTTCACATTCGTCGAGATATGATTGGAAGACTGCCGCAACGTGACAGCGTGGTTAAGGAATGGCGTTTCGTCGGCTAATGGGAGGGAAAATGAGGCTCGCATCCAGGGCACCTCGTCTCGTGAAATACGGGCGTCGTCCTTCGTATGACGAGGCAGAATAACGGAAGGCGATGGGGTACGATGATCTGTATCTTCAACAACCACTCTAAAAGGGTGGTCTTCGAAGTAAGGAACGGGTGGCGGAGCTGTGTCCAGCTTGATCGTAATGGGAGCAACGGGAGCAACGGGAGCAACGGGAGCGGGGGTGGGGTCTTTGAGGATGGGATCGTCAATCTGTCGTAAATCGAGAGACCCAATGGCCGAGAGAACCTTTTTCCTCAAACTGTTCGTCTTCTTGAGAACTCTGGGATTCGTATCTCGAGGACGAGGTCCAGTTCCGAAACTGAAAGCGAAGGGCCGCGGTGGAGGAATACCCGTAACTTGGTATCGCAATTCGGGATCAGACATGATCTCTTCTGGTGTAGTGAGTAGAAGAGCTCCCATAAGAGGATCCACGGTAGGAAATCCGACACTATTCTTTCGCTTATTCTCCGATTTATCCTGACTCGATATAATAATCGAATCTCGCACCTGCCTACCCTTACAATTCGTAACCAAAAGCTCAGGAGGGATATCCTCTCCCAACGTCTTCGTAAGTTTCAAGAACCTACGCCGACGGAGTTCCCTCTCGGATGGCGGTCTCGGTCCGACAATGTGGGCAATAGTCGAAGCATTAGAGATGGTCGACATGGCTGACGAACGAGGGCGCTGGAGTGTCGAAGAATATTCGGGAGGTTGAAGATGCGTAGTAGGCGATGGCGTGGAGTTTTGAAGGATGAGGGGAGGTGGGGCTTTGTCGCGTCGTCGGATGCTAGGCAGCCTGATCCTTGGCGCTAGAGTCGATGGCTCGTTCGGCTCATTCGCTAAATCAGGCGCGTCCTCTCTATGCTCCAATGAAAGGCTAGGGGACTCGAGTGCGGGTTTATGAGTCGCGCGGACGGATGGAGTGCGGTTAGGACTCGCGGATCGATTTTCGTTGGAGTCCGAGCGCTTCTCTTCATAAACCGTCGTCATCGGGCGTTCATTTGACGTAGATGTTAAAGCAGCCTGAACACGACGTCGAGGGCGTGAGGTGGATGGTTGGGATCTGGAATTGGAGTCGTACACATCGTCGTTGCGGGTCGCCGGTTTTGTGGAGTCATGCAAATTCGTCCTCCTAGGCCCGTTAGAAATGCGGGAGAGGCGTTTTGAAGAACGCCTAGCATTTATTGTAGTTGTTGGGTCTTTAACGGGCTGTCGAGTGCCGCTCTCATCGTCTAAAGGTCCAGAACGATTGGTCCTGGGCACAATCATTACAGGAATAAAAAAAATGACAATAGGATTGACGTACCACTCGTTAGATTGAATCTTCCCATCAAGGACAACCGCCTCTGTCCCTCTCTCCGTCTTACGACCATTGATAGAAGGCTCCTTCGGTGAGTGCGACTTTATTGACAAGGTACGTTCGGTTAATTTGACATCTGTAGGCCGCGAAGGGAGCTCTTTCGAGACACGCCGTTGCGAATGATTGGGGAGAAGGGACAGAGAAGGCGGAAGTTGCTCAATAGTCGGGGTAGACGTAGGCCCCAGCCCACGAAGTGCTCGAGAAAATTCATCCGACGTCTTCGAATAAACGCTCTCCTCTGACGAAGACGCTTTCGGATTAGAATAGAACGCGGGGATTGATAGGTTAAATGAAGACCGATCCGAGCTCAAATTATATGTGTCGTGTGCGGTGGTTGCCAGAGGAACGATATCCATATTCGTGTCCGCAGTCTTCGGTATGTCCTCTTCAACTTTCATCGTGTGAACGGGCGGGCGCGTCTCGAAAAGGTGTGGTGGGATGGGACGACGCGACTCTCCAGGTCTCGGAGGTGGTAAAGGCACGGATTTGGAGACGAGCGCTTGGTAGAACGAGGTTCGACCCTTTTCTTGAGCCAACGAGTCACTGGAGGTGGAAGAACCCGTGGACGGCCTATCAGAATGGGACGAAGGTGGCTCGGTGCTCGAGAATGCGTGGCGGCGGGGGGATGTACGCAATAATGACGGTTTCTCGAGTAGTCGCTGAATGGCAGGATTGGGTCGAATCTGGCGAGGTCCACCTTGGCTGACTGCCCGGCGGGTAGAACGAATAGAGGAGCTGGAAGCTAGAATGGAAGATCGCCCTCGACTGCTTCGTCTTGCAGATTGACTTGGGTTAGACTTCGCCTTTCGATCAGAGGAAACAGAAGATGATCTTCGAGAAGTTGAGGGGAGAAGATATGGGTCGACGAATGAAGATTCCAGATGCAGTTTCGGTTTGGGATGGATAATCCGTGGGATCCAGCCGTCAAAACGCCTGTGGTGAGACGAACTAGGCGCGGTGTCGTACATGGATCGTGATCGCGGTCGTGCGAGCGGTTGTCGAGGGCGCAAGGTGCCTTGTGCTGGAAGAAGGTCATGGTGGGAAGGAGCCATGATTAAACAGGGTATGTGACCGCGGCCGATACGAAGTCGACGAGGGCCTCGGTATAAACAGCATTGGAGAAGGGCGTAATGATTCAAAATGGGGATGTGGGGCCAGAGATGGTAACGTATGGCATGATGGGACAGCCTGACGCGGACATACGCAGGTCCTCGTTTCAGCCGAATTCGTCGCTGTTGGACGTCCGTATTTTTCAATCTCGACATCCAAGCGAAAGAAGCCACGAGGCAGCTTAGGACGCCTACGCTGGATGTCGAAAGACCTCACTTCGAGGAGTCTTTTCTGGACTGGACTTGGCTCACTCGCAACTAGATAGTATGGGCCAATTAGGCGGGCATACGAGTTGTCAGCATAGCCGCCACTCGCAATATAAACCAATCTATATCCGGTTCAGCTGACTTAGATGAAACACGATTTCTAATGATACACGTACCACTAAGCGAGAGCATTTTCCGTCTGATGCGGCAAGGCACAGGTTTTCGCCCAAATTCCGCTAACGAATGTGGGTATTGGTAGGCATCGATGACAGCTACGCCCTGGAAACTGGAACATCACGGGCGCTAACGATGGTTTTCCGAGTTCTCACGCACAGGCCCAAGCTATTTGATCCGTTCTGTGAGTCGCCCTTCCTCCGAATTCCACTCTGTTGCCTTGCATTCGAGAAACGACGAACATATTATAGAGCAGGGAAGTACCGTTTGAGGCGAACTATTGCAACTCTGTGTGGGAAGCAGGTCTGTCCTTATCCCCGTCAACTTGATAAATAATCTCGATTAGGCGCATTAATCTTCATGGCGCCTCTCATGTGTCCACCAGGGGGCTGAGCATATCTAACCGTATCCTAGGGAAAGCTAGAGCAAGAGGTGGCAAATTGAATTATCTTGGTGACCTTATCATTTCTCTAGCCTTAGCAGGCCTTAGCCGTCTACGACTTAGCCCACCGGCCGGTGTGTGGCGGAAATATATCCATACGTAGCCCATCCTGTGTCCACGAGTCTCACACCGGAATTCTGTTCGAGCTCCGAGTTCGCAGTGTCGGATAGCAGTGGTCTCGATCATTTCGAACGTGACATACGGATATAATTCATCCAACCCTGTATACATTGACATCGTATGGCAGTACTTCGAGTAGCCACTATGATACCGAATTCTGATAGAGTAGCCTGGCTAGTAGGGTCAAGATAAGAGTGGGGCCCATGATCTCAGGTATGGAAGTGGTAAACTCTCCGTGTCTTCATTTATTCAGCTCTGAGCTTCAAAGCGTTTTTCAACCCCACCCGACCCAAAACGTCCTTGACAGCTCCATCCGTACTAGAGCACATCACCTCAGACACATTGATTACGGTCCCGTGGGGACCGTCTAAAGAGACCGCCGAGGTAACAAAGGAAACCGGTGCTAATTATATGTACCGTCCATCATCTCGCCTTGCTCTCTACGTTCCTCACTCACGTTTAACGATTTCGCTGGTATGGCTACCGGTGAGCTCACAGAACGGGGTCGTAACTTGAACGGTCTCTAAAATCCACTTACAACGGCCAGAAGAGCAGGTCGTCCCAAAATCGTGAGTTCTGACATCCTTATCCACCAGAACAGTCAAAATGACGTGTCTGTTTCTTCTAGAAACCTCCGAAAAAGGTGATGTTACTTGGCCCACAATACGCCTATAAACGGAGTGACGAAACCACTAGGGCGAGGTTCCAGCCAGATCCTCTTGCCATCAAACGGAGAATTGAAGTTCTCATTGAGGTGGGTAGAAAAGGGATTGGTCCCGCCAATCGCTCCTTATAATTGTTATAGAAAGAATACCTGGAAAGATGCCAAGATTGAAAATCTTACCACTACATGGTGAGCATGGACCAATCCTCGCATTCGTTAGCGGTGGTCTTAAACGGCTACCTTATAGGCTAAAACCACTCGAATATATATGCGCCATGCACAACACCTTGTATAATCTAGCAAGTCACCAAAATGTCCTTTGCACTACTAGCTCCGCCCCATCGATTCGTATTCACTTAGCCCTATGTCGATATTCTGACCTTGCATAATACCACATCGTTGTACATAATTGACCCAAGTCTATCGGACCAATGCCAATCCATCGATTGGATTATAACCCTAACTCGCTCACGCCCAAATTCAATTTGATAGCCTCTTCTGCTTTTCCCACGGAAATCGGAGATAGATTGTCGTCCCAGTTCGAGCCATTAACGAAAACGGTGTTCAATCCCAAGTCGAGACCTGTGAAACCGAGATCGATGCCTGTAAACTTGCCCTGTTCGTCGAGTAATTGAAGGATAAGAGCAGCGATGTTAACATCGAAACCCGGCACCCTTCCGTTCAGTCGCTTCAAATCGTTGTTAAAGAGGAAGAGACCCGAACGGAACTGGTCGAGCAGAATAATTTGGGCCTCCACTTCGCATATTTGTTCCAGGATGATCCTAGGGAGTTCAATCGGATTAGACTAGGACTCGAAGCACATTCATGAATATCCCTCACCTCTTAGCAAGCTCTTGCAGGATTAGGAGCTGTTGCTGGACAATGGCAACCCCGATGTTCTGAATTCCGCAGATGAGGTTGTTTTGTTGGACCAGAAAGACTTGCTTGTTTAGGACTCCATTGAAGTTGTCGATTCCGAAGAAGTTATCGAACCCGTCCAAGAAGGCGAGTCCACCGAAACTATTAAGAGAAATCGGGGAAAGAGCCGCTGATCCGACCGATACGGCTGCTGGACGAGGACTTTGTGTTAGATAGGTAGTCGGTCTTATAGGTGGCTATTCGTACCTGTTCGCCTGTCGTGATGGGCGACCGGAGACGATGAGGCCCGAACGGAAAACAATGCAAGGACGAAGAAAGCGATGGAAGAAATGATCGACTTCATAGCGAATGTGGGTCAAAAATCAGGTCTACTGGTATGAGAAATAATAGGGTGCAGGGCTAAAGCAATGAACGGGTAGCAAACACGGAGGGCTGGGATATCGGGATGAAAGTGGGTGTGTGGCCGACCTGGGCACGTAGAACAGAAGCGAATGAAAGGCGTACTAAGTAAGGGAAGGAACAAAGGAAGGAAGAGGTCGTTGGTATGTCTTTTCAGAGACCACGAAAGTTCTTATATACCTGTATGATCCCTATACCCAGAGTGCTGGATATCCTTGGCTGTATGTACCCTGGCAACTTGGAGTCACCGAGGATCATGCCTTTTTGACGGCAATGAAGATCATTTGGAAGAAAACTTTCCCACTGTTACGAGCTATGATTCCCATCCTTTGTTCTCAGCTATATCTTCCAACGCCATTCCCATAGGAAGGATCTCCCCACATTTCCATTTCGAGTAACTCATCCACTTTTTCGGGCCATCGTCATGTTCTCCGAGAAGGCCGGCGTGCTGGTTGATGGACCTTTCTAAGTGGAACGTCGCTCGAACGGTTACCATCCCTGTCTTGCCGCGCAGAAGATCGTCCGAGGTGGGATAGAAAGGTCGACAACGTCCTACAAATAGACCATGTTATGGTAATAGCTGCAATTCTTCGGGCAGACGATCCTTACAGCTGGGGATAAGTTTGCTAGGCAGTGCAAATATCCCGACTAGTGTGTAGGTATGTAACTTTTCACTTCTTTCGAGCATCTCCCAAACAAAAGTGCAAGTCTCCTTATAAAACTGTAACAGTTGGAAAATGAGAATGAAAATACACCGCGAGAGAGCGTTCAGCGCCCGTTCAATGTCGAGGATCAATGGCACGAAGATCCCAAGACTTTTACCCCCGCGTCCAAGATGCCTTTTATCACACCAGTCTGTGGCTCTTTGAATTGTTAGTCAAAAAACGCTAATGCTACGCGGATAGTCTGAGAAGTCCCATAGCTTCATAAGCGCCCAAAAGAAGCTCCGACTAGTCGCTCAATAGAGAGTAATGAATTTCATCGACATGGTTGAGGCTGACTGGCGCCCGCCAGAGAGATCGGTTAGCCACCGGAGAGGATCTCGTGCGAAAACCAATGATCGATCGACAGTCAGATATTTAAACTTTCCCGCCGCACGCTTTGACCCCAGAAAAGATTGTTTTTCCCTTCGCCTCTCGTCCGCCTCATCCCCTCGTTCGCTCGCTGTTTCCTCGCTACCTCCGCACGATCCCCGAGTTCTTCCCTGTAAGATCTTAGTTATATTCCTTCGTCCTTCCTACGTTCTCAGATATATCCTCTGTTATAGATCTTAATCATCTCGTTTCTCTCACCGCACTCATCGTTCACAACAGCTCAGAACCAACGCCAAAGGTACAGCTCCGTCATCTTCTTTCCATTTCAACTCGCCGTATTTATTTTTGGCTATTGATTCGTTCTAGGACGTACCACGCCTCGGAAGCACACTACGAGCTCCAGAAGGCCCCGGACATACGGGCACGGTTAAGGGAGCTACAGTGAGTCGTTTAAAATGATCATACTCGAAAGAAAGTTATACTAATTTATGACGGATGTTTAATTAGCCTCCGCGATCCTCTTCCATTTATCCCTCTTTGAAATACGACCCTCGCTACTTTGAAGACGGGATTCCCGGAAGTTGGAGAGTTTCGTGGACATCCTGTGCCGGTATCTAGGAAAGGACAGGGTGGGAGATGGGAGGAGGGAATGAGGCAGTGGGAGTGGGGACCGAGCTCAACCTCGAGCTGTAGGACGAGCGTGTAGGAGCGAGAAGGGAGGATGAACCTTTTCTCAATTATGCCCAATTTCCTTTTTTTAACCATATGCCCATTATGCCCCATTTCCTTTCACTTTAACCATATGCCAATTATGCCCATTATGCCCAAAATTGAATGAATATGCTACAAAGAGGGAGAGAATGACGTAGTAAATGTTTGCTAGTAAGCCGCCAAAGTAACTCTAGGCTCCTGGTTGATGGATGGAGCGAAACAAAACCAAGCCAAACGAAGAGTCCAGAGTCTATTCAAGTTGGAGGGCTAGCACTTGCTACACCAGGAGTTGTCGTCCGGCACTACTGGGCGTTTCCCAACTCTACGTCTCTTGGACGGGATTGTCGTTCAACTTTAGCTATCTGGTAAGTAATCATAAATCGCCCCTAGCAATAAGCTATCCGTCATACATCTACAGAACCCAGAGCCAGGAAAGGAGCCAGGGCCATCATATCATTCCGTCGCCGTCGGCACAATCCTCGGGTCAAGTGGGTGGGTTAGTTCAAGCTGTCGAACAGTCAAAGTTCAAAGGACGGGTATACCCTCTGTTCCTATTCATACCGCGACGACTAGATTCTTCTACAGCCCTCAGTATGTGCGTTCGGGCTTCGAGTTGAAGTTAAGCTGAGCTTTGAAGGCTTCGAGCCATCGGCCGCTGCGAACCGTAGGTCTCTCCAGGAGACGTCGCGACATTCCTCGTCGAAAAGAGATCAAGTCTCGAATCCAGAGTCCCCATATGAAGAGGATCAACATTCGACCATAAGTAGTCGGACTCCGAGTTACAGCTAGCTGTAACTAGACTCGTCCTTTTTAAACCGCTGGTGAATCGGAAAGCGAGAACGCTTCAAAGAAGCCAATCTCAGAGTCCGTAAAAGTTTTCTTTCTGACCCGTCCAGATGACGAGAGTTGTCGTGGTAGAGTGAACTAAAGATATGGTTGAAGAGTAGACTCGAAATGTGCCCGTGAAGGGGTACGAGCCTCGAGCGAAAGCGTCCAAGGTCAACGATATGAAGAAATTGAAGGTGCCATCACGAAGGAATCGGAAGGACGTCTCTCTCCAAGATCCGGAATCTTAGCCCTGGTCGTAACGACGCATGCAGCCCCTCATACTAGGTTGCAGAACACATCACAACATCACACATCCCACAATCCACAAAACATATCCTATCTTCATAAAACCAAATCATAAATTATAATAAAATATATTCATTCTTTCAAATCTACCCCTAACCAACGAACCAACCGGACAACCAACCAAAAAGACACCCTCTCAGGGCCTCTCCGAGAACCAAAACAAAAGCGTCAGTAGGAAAGTATAAAAAAGAAAACGTCAAAAGTGGGGTCGAACACGAATTTTCTCGAAAGCGGTATAGAGAAAAAAAAAGGAGGTTGTATATCAAAGAGTAACAACGGGCGTAACATAACACAAAAGAGTCACGCGTGTACATGTATGCTGTGTGTAACAACGCGGATGGGCAGTCCCCAAGCTCGTCGATACGTACGTACTTGTTAGGCTGGACAGAGCTGGGCTGGGCGAGGTGGGGTATGTAAGGCAGGGTATGGCAAGAAAGGTGGTCGCAACGCGGGCGAGCGGGATTGACACACGGGACAGCAGGCCGCCCCTCCCGATGCGACATCAGTCGCGAGGTACAAGTCGAAAAAGGGTCGTAAACGTTAGTGTTAGCGAGCGGGGTTTGGGGTTCGGGGTTGGTTAGTCGAAAGGTTCGGTCCGTAGGGATAAGTCGAAAGTCCATAGGCGGGTAGGCAGGGGGATAGTGGCTAGGCAGGCATAGGATGACGGGCGTAGGTAGGGATGGGGGTTTACTATGACGGGTAATAATCGTCGTCCCATGACTCTGTAGAGCAAGTTAGTATGATATGTCGGCGGGTTGGCACGGAAGGAAGGACGAAACGCGAGTGAATGAATAAAGGGTACAACGGAAAGCGAGAAGAATGAACGAAAGATAGATAGATAGATATGTGACAGCGAGGACTACCATCTCGTCCGATGCTCAAAACACAACCAACCAAGTTCAAGCACGAACCACCATGGGCTTCATCACCAAGAGGCAAGCTTCACACCGAGCGAATGAAAACTCCCACATTATCCCGGAAGAAAGCGGGGAACCAAGAGCGCCCAGAGCCCGAAAAGATAAGAAAGGAAAAAAAAAACTCGGTAGACCAAAAAAAAGAGAGAAAACGAACCTTCGGTTATACTCTTCCACGCAAGATACAAAACTCCAATCGCAGCCGTCTCGAGGAGGGTGGCGATGAACGAGCCGTCAATCTTGGCGCCTGATGCCTGTATTACCAGAATAAGTTGTTAGTCAGCGATGGGTTAGGATGGAGGGGGGATAGAAGTAGATGTGAGAGATGTGAGATGCGGAGGGTTTGAGGTAGGACGGGCGGTATAACTGCGCGCCCGGGCAGTTCCCCGTCTGTGTGATGAAGACTAGACGAGGAACGTAGGAAGGGGAGTAAGGAAGAAAGACTCCGTATCTCCTCGTCCCTATCTCGGCAACACAATCACGAATCACTAGCCACAACAACATAAAAACCCTAGAACCCCATTACCCACCTTACAAACAACCCTATTGAGGAGGAAGAACGCGAGCTGGGAGAGGACGAACAGGACGGCGGAAAGGACGTAATAGATCATCGGTTTGGTCTCTTTGAGGACGTGAAGGACGATGTAGGACATTAGGATTAGGTAAAGGAGGGCGCAGCTGTATGATTCGAAAGAAAAGGAGGTTAGTTAGGATGTGTTGGGAAGGTTCTGAATATGGGGTTTCAGAAGGAAGGGGTGCAAGGAAGGTAGGGAGTATAAAGGAATGAGGCGGTATAGGAGTAGAAAGGAGGGAGAGAAAGAGAAAGAAAGACTACGTACGCCCCAGGCCAGATGCTCGTCAAGACGAACAGCGCGATGCTCCTCAACGACTCGGGCGGGTTCGACAGCCCCCCAATTATCTCCGTAACCCCCAACCCGATATCGAGCGCGACGTAGGTCGTGATTCCAAACGAGATCGCCGTTAGGATCACGTATGGCTGTGTTTCATGTTTTCGTGTTTTCGTGTTTCGTATGTGGGTACGGGTACGGGTGTGGGTGTAGGTGTGGGTGTATAGCGAGGTACGAGGTTTGAGTTCCAAGTGAGCGCCGTCCGAATCAGCAAGCGAGGCGAAGAGGAAGAAAACGTAAAATCAGCGATCAAATAACCAATAAACAGAATAGAGAATAGATAGAACAGATACGTACAATCAAACTACTCATCGTGCCATCCTCGACCACCTGCGTTGCGACGATGCCATTAGCGAGGAGGCCCCAGAAGAGGGCGGCGACTGTGCCGGCGTGTACGGCTGTGAGGATTGTTAGTGCCAGCGAGCCTTGTTCGAAGAGGGCGCCCGTGGTGAGGATTTGGAGCGGGAGGGTGATGAGGTAGACGAGGAGGAACGAGCGGAGCTCAACGCGACCTGTTTTGCATGTAGGTCGGTGTCGTCGTCGTCGGTGTTGATATCGTGAGGGCGCAAGGCGAGTACGGTAAAGTAGTCGCGAGGAACGTCGGGGGAAGGGTACCACAGCAAAAATGATAACAATCAGTATATCCCCAACTGAACCCAACACAACGAAACGGGGGGGTCAAAAGCAAGAAACTCACCGACAGCAGCCTTGCGACGGTTGCAGAGGAAGATGAGGAGAGCAACGAAGAAAAAGCTGGCGCCGCAGACGGCGATGTTGGCCACGTTCGAGATGGAGCCGTCGTTCCCGATGCGCGGGATCCCACATATCGGGTTCACGCCCACCGGCGCTGACTGACGGTTCGCTGAGAGATCTGTGAGCAGCTCTGGTGCTTCTCGTTCGAGCTGTGGCCGGTGTCGGTAATAGCGTACACGTCGGTGCGGGAAGCGGGAGGCGGGGGTTGGCGCCGGGTTGCCATCGTTGTCGTCGTTATAGAGGGCACCGAATCACCGAGGTGACAGCGAGCACACAACGAAGATAAAGAACGAGAATAAGAATGCAAACATAGAAATAAGAACTAGCACCAAGAAAGCCCCAAGAATGATTACGCACCTGACGATAAAAGAGGTTACACCAAGGATAACTAGGGACGGTTTTGCATAGGGGCTCAAAGTCCCCAAACCTCGCCATCTTTTCCTATTCTTGTTTGGCTGTTCCTTCCTTCCTTCCTACCACCTTCAATAGACCGAGATGCAGCCAAATTGTCGCGGAACCGGCGGGGTGCGAACGTCGAGGACGGACGGGACGATAACGTGGGACAAGACGAAGGCGAAGGCGATGCGAACAACAACGTGGAGACGTGAAAGAAGTTCGAATTCCGGTGTTCGGTGGTACCAAAACGTCAAATCAGATTCAAATTTCAAAATGGGCAGGCAGGCACCACGGGCACGCACCGCTATTGTATTTTCGTTTAATTATTCTCTTTTCTGTGCAGAAACAAAAAACCCAACGGGCCAACCAACCGAGGGGGCACGAGCACGAGCGAAGGGACCGACCGAGCAGGCACGCGGGAACAACGAGGCGATGGGTGTAAAAGGGCAAAAAAAAAAAAGCGAACCGAGGGTCCCGAATCAAACATTCATATACAACAACGAAGCGACGTTGCCCATCAGCTCCCGTTGACCGCGTGTTACAAGCGCGAGGCGTGCTAAATTCTTACCTTACGTCTTATTATGTCAAATTTAACAAATCCAACGAGTGTGGGGTTAGGGGGAGCACCAGCTCGCTCGACAGTAGCCGAAAAATCCAAAGGCCAAAGGTGAAGTTGAGGAGGGAGGAGAGAGAGGTAAGAAAGGGTTTTCTATGTAAGCTCGTCATCGTCGTCGTTAGTGCTATTGTTCGAGAGAAGCCCCAACCCTACCAGATCACGAATCATGATATCAGCACTTAGGAGAGAGCTCATAATATCTCCGGCGTTGCCAAGGGCAACACATGTCGCGATGTCAATCACATCCTTGGCAGTCCAACGATATCCCCGAAAAACCGAAGTATGTTTCTCCGTTTTCCGCTCTCTTCGTCTTCTTCGGCTTCCGTCATACACTTATACTTATCCTTGTGTCTCTCAGACTCTCAGATTCTTACCTCCCCGGACAGTCACACCAAAATACCGAGACCCCAACCAGTTTAAGCGCCCATACGAACTAGAATCCCACCGTTGGGTGATCCATACGACACATATCGTAACTCCCATCGTCTGGTCGTCTGGTCGTCTCATCCTGATTCCTTTGACACAATCTTATGTTACAGCTTACTCCATCTCATCACCCACTCAAACCAACACACGAACTAAGTTTGTAAGTAAGTATTGATACATAGAACCGTCACATACTACATGCTATTTCTCCCAAGGTACTTTTAGCGACGCTCGAAACTTTGAAAGCTTATTTCTGGATTCTGGAATATGGTGCGTTGATGACTCGAATGGTCATGATACCCATCTCCTGCGCTTCCTATAACCACACCACCCGTTCCCGAGTCGTTCTCGTACTTCTTGACATATACCGGGCGCTTCGCCTTGCTCTTACTCGGCTCTCAGCGAAACTTCTCGTCTACTCCCCCCTTCTCTCTCGTAGCGACTCCCGCTCCTTGCCGCTCGAATCAGCACAACTATACTATGACAAGTATACACGAGTTCCATACACCCCATATAGTGCACGAAACAACACCACCTCATCATTCCTCGAACGCACCGTATCCCCTCATCCAATTCTCATCATCATCGCCATCGTTGGCAGGATCTAGAGCAGATGATATGATATGATATTAATAATATTATTACATTCAACAGTCGACTTTGTGACAGTATATATCACTGTTGATTATATGTCCGTACGGTGTTCCGAGTCCTCATCGACTAGATTCTATCCACCGCCGGGGCGCACCTTACTACCTCGACTCTCGATCTCCTCCGAGTCATTCCCTTTTATTTTATACTTCCGTCACGTCCCTAGATTCACCGCATTCACGCCCCCCACCCCAACCTCGAATCGAACGTACACATCATAAGTACCATATCTCTCAGCGCCCATCCCAACCGTGCCGCGTGGAGTGTCCGGAGTATTGACACCACCTACATAGAGACTTGGTCTACGGTCGAAGCTCTCCACATCCAACGGCTAATCACAATTCATCAGTTACACCACCATGAGCACAAATCTAAAAATATGACTATTCAGAGTATGTAAGTACTTCCTGATAACCTTGATCAGCGGCCGAATCCTCGAACGCCCGTCCCCCTCCGCATTCTGAACGTTACTTCTTCTTCTTGTTGATCAGCATCATCATGGTCACGATCTAGAGCTCTGCTGACACGATGATAACAATGATGATAGACACTCAAATCCCTCCTCACAGTCCTACAGCACTAGAACTCTCGCTAACAATCTATCGATTATAACGCACTGCTCGGATGCACACCATCCCTTACCCTATGCGCGGTTACCGCGACCGCCATGACTTTCAAACTTGCTGCGGCGCTTAGTACGAAGCCAGTCGACAGTCGACTTTGCCATCCACAGTATGTATCAATGTCGATGATCTTATACTATGTCCCTACGGTGTTTCCGTTGTCGCGTTGCTGGAATCACCGCGTTCATGCCACCGAATCAAACGGACACATCATATCATATCATATCCCTCAGCCCATCCCCACGCGTGATCATCACCGTGGCGTCTTAAACCATCTGTATAGGGATTTAGGTTACAGTTCGAGCCTCTCCTCTCCTGTCCCTTCCTCCCGAATGTTTCCGGCCCTTCGTGTCTTCGCATCAGTACATACCCTGTTTTCGTACTACATATCCCCTCTGTCTGTGAACCCCCGAGTCGACTCGACAGCTACCCTAGCTCGAATCGAGGCGCCTGGGGCGGGGGACCATCATTATCCCTCTCAACCTCACTCCAACGCCTGATCATGATCCTCATTCTCGTTTATCACCGTCACTGTTCAAAATAGGTATCTCCCGATAGCAGGCTTGATTGGCAGCCGAATCCTCGCCGAATCCTGAACATAACTTCTTGTTCTTGTTCTTGTTGTTGTTCATCACCATCATCATGGACACGATCTAGAGCTGCAAAGCTGTAAAGCTGTTGATATGATAATAAGAATAACAATGATATGTAGTATATAACGGTACCCTCGACATTCGAAATCCCTCCCCACAATACTACAGTACTATAAATATCATGATCACGGATATATCGACGATAATGCACCGCAATTCCAAGTCGCAGCATCGCCTTATGTGCGATTAAGTACTGGTGCTCTCAAGCAGTATGAAGCGATATATATATAGGACACTCTCATTCCATCCGCGTATGGCGTATGTACTAAGCATCAACTGTGTTTCGCACTACTTAACCCCTAATCCACAAGTTCGAAAGAAAGTGTCTCGGGGAACAGGGGAAAGGGATCATAGGTGAATCTCTTGCGCTCTTCGTGCTGGTATACCGTGAGTCGAACGGGCGCTTAACGCTCTCTCACACTCACTTGCTCCGCGGATCATATGCTACAACTTGGTCTCGTTATTACAGCGTATTCATGGTACCAACGATATTGTTAATTAATCACATAGTCCAATTCAACAAACTCGCCACTCACAGCATTCGGACATGAAGGAGAGTCAGTACTGCCATCGTGTAAGCTGTATATCCGTTATCCAAGGTCTGTCCTGAACCAGAGGAGGGCTGTTGAACGGTTTCAAAGGAATATTCTCTAGACTCGAGCGCTTGAATAATGTCTGATTCGGCGTCATCTGCGTAAGGCCAATTCACAGGGAAGACGCCCATGAAGGGTGCAACTAGCCTGAGGGAGCAGAGGCATATTCTTCGTGTCCAGAGTGAGGCTTTTCGGATAGATGGAGCGGGTAACGCTGACGAACCCCCCGGGCACATCAACCTGAAGCGGCCGATCTATCTACAACTGGTTTTAATCCATTCCTTTCGCTGGTGACGCAGTAATCAAAAGGTTCAACGGGACAGGCTGCTACCCGCTCATTTGAATCTAGTGTAAAAGAAACTGTGGATTTCCGAGAATTTTCCAGATATATGAAGAGATTCCAGTTTCGGTGATATATCCTTTCGCAAATGCCTAAGAGCCTCTCTATAGTCGTTGAAGGTTCCGCGGGTTAGCGAGTATTCTACAGTCGTTATAAGGCTCTGATTCACCAAATGATGCAGTACATAAAGATCGCATAACATTGAGACATGGAGTTGACGCCCAAGGCCACCCCATTCTTGGGCCGTGTTCGTTTGGTGTTCGTGGGCACGGGTACGGGAGAAAAGCCACGGGTTGCAATTCTCGGGTGTCTCTGCCAGAAGCCGGAACAGAAGTAACCCTAGGACCTACAGGACCTACTTACAAACGTAGCATAGCAGGAATAGTGGCGGAGCACCACATTCGGTCCGTGTCTAAAAATTCCAACTATGTACACCCGAAGCACAAAAGGATCGGACTCCATTATAGTTGTCCGAGGTGCCGAAAGTTCTAGCCTAATAATCAGCATGCCTCTTCGTCCCCCGATCAGAGACCCATGAGATTCAAAACTAGTTCTTATATGGCAGTCGCGGTGCCATGCCGCGTGTCAACGGTCCTGAGTTTATTTCTTATTTCTTTCGGTGATACCGGAGAACAAGAGGTCTATGAAATAGACCTATCACCCTTTGGTGACCGCGTGAGAAATAGGGATGGTTCCAAGTTCTGGCAACGAATGGTATAATAGAAGAGTCGATACACGTAAAATACCAAGTACAATTCTAAAGTGTCAATGAAAGGTACTAGTAGGTATTAAGAGGCAGGGGGACAGGGATGTAGCAGGATCTAAAAGGCCGTATACTCGAGTGTTCACTGCCCTCAATAATGCGCCGGTTTAGTAAGGCGCGGGGTAGCCCGGATATCCCGGATATCCGCCACCGATGAGGCCACCGAGGAGGGTGAGACCAAGTCCAGCCAAGAGGCCACCGACGACTTTGAGGCTGTACGAGCAATTAGACACAATGCATATAGTCTGGGAACTATGGAACGTACAGAGCAGCGACCAAGACAAGGACACCAGCGATGACGATGTTCAACCCGAAGAGGAGCTTGGCAAGAGCGGCATCAAGCCCGTACTTGGGAATGATGGGGTAGAGGTAAGGCTTCTTGGTCTTGAAGTTGGAGACGCTGGTGGCAATTTTCTATATAACCGCATAGTGGCCCTGTGAGAAAAGGGGGATCGAGAGTATAGTAAGGATATACACACCTGGTAGACGACGGAGACCTCCTTGGCGACTTCTTCACGGGAGCCACCACGAGACTGGTCAACATTACTTCCCAAGCGCTCCAACGAAGTGGTGGCCTTGTTCGTAGACTCGACGAGCCCTTGAACGACAGTGGTTACTTGAGCTTCATCCGCATCGTTAGAGTTGGCCAACGCGTCTGTCACAGCGAGGGTTAATTATCTATTCAACGTCGAGAACGTAGGATGGGCGCACCAAGCTGGGACAACAATCCCGTAGCTTCGGAATCGAACGACTGGACAATGATAAGAACGTCACCAACATCGGCACGTTTCTCAACGATGGGGGAAGGAGCGGCAAGAGCGCCAATGGCGCCGATGGCGAAGAAAGAGAACAGAGCACGAGACAGAATCATTGTTGGTATAGAGAGTGTGTAGTCGAAAGGCTCTGGAGAAGATTAACAAGCTGCGAGAGGCTGCTGGTCTCTTACCACCATCTGGACCCTGTATTTAAAGGTTTTCGGTTATCGAGAAAAAGCTTCTACATCTCAATATTTACTAGCGCCTTTGAGGTTCCATATCGCGCAACATACCAATTGTGGGCGCCAGACACCCAGAATGACATCTTGGAAGTCGCTTTGATGTATTAAAACTTAAAAATACGTCGTCTTTGGCGGTTGGAATGACGTTTAGACAGAGTCCATTGATCGCGAATTGTCACCACATCGAATACGATCGCTGTAGGCTGCACGTACAGTTCCGCGATGTCATTGGTATTCGAGATATTAGCAGCGAGTTGCGGCGCAGCTGCTCGCCGATTGTGTACCGATTAGTTGAGGCTCCACGTCTACTTTCGTTTTCATTGCCTGAACGTTTACTTACCTGCTTCTGGAGTCCGCCCCTTCCCATTTAAGGATTAATTATGTCGGGATGGTATTAAATATAGATGGCAGAATTACTCACGGAGAAAAGAAACTGTCGGCGAGAGCGAAGAACTTCCACTTCTTTCGTCCCTCTTAACAGCGAGACATGCAGAGACGCGGCTTCTAGTCACTGTTTTGACACAGAAGTCAGCATTAGTGGCGATGTCCATCTACAGAGCCAGTCACCTTTGGCGTTCGTCCTCCAATATGTTTCGAAGGTCGGGTCCAGAGTCTATTTTGATTTCACGACGCCTCTGAGAAGTAATGAAATGAGTCTAGGCCTCATCGCTCTACTCTCAGCAACCGAGATGGAAACCACTTTAGCCTGAAATGAAATAGTCGGCATTATCGAGATCGCTCCGGAATTGAGAATTTCGACTCATGCTGAGTCGGATGAGTCGATCATTCAGTGTTCATTGTGTTAATGTACCTCTTGCCTCTAGCCGTACTCAATACACGTATGTATGAACAAGATATTTAACAGGTTACAGACATCACTACTCCCATAAATTCAACCCAGTTTAAAAAATGGTAAGAATTATTGAGACCATTGGTCATATTTGGTAGTAGNNCAATGCGATCGGAATATCAGCATCGAAAATGTACATTGTTGGAGAGCCTGGAGAGGTTTGTCGAGTGTCAGGCACCAAGGAAATATAAAACTCTGGGTTAGAGGCTTAGAGCAACGGGATTGATGCTTATCTATTAACTACTAGTTAACTACTAGCAGGGTGGTCTCTTTGGAGAAGGACGGTGTAGTATGGTGCGGGAGGCTGGTCTTCGTCGTCCCCGCTCGTAGTTCGAGCTGCGGGTCACGTCACGGGCCGTTCGCTTCAGCCGGCATTCGACTCATTCGCTTCAGGCTGAGTCGAAATTCTCAGATTCGGAACTCTTTGGCATTATCTACGGTTCCGAAGCATTCGCTCAGTTCCGAAGTTGAATCGGCGGTCGCAACGCACGACAGCTCCTCAACTCGTGGGACTGCTCATTAGCATTTTTCTGGCCCATGGCCTTTTCAGGCTTCTCAAATTTAACCCCGTCACGATCTGTCGTGCTCGCCGTACAGTTCGAAGACGGGTACATAGTGACAAAAGGTCCAAAGGACTAAATAGTATTCGGGATATCTGATTAAATTGGCTCTCTCTTCGTAATACGGTTTTATTAGTTGACGCGGGCTACAGTCGGAAACGCATTATTCTCCTCCAAACTCTCAATCTGCTTCCCTTTCTCCCTTTCGCTCAACATCTCCACAAACTGCGCTCCAAGCGCATTCACAGCTAACGGATTCGCCCCAGTCACAAGCTCCCTGTCGACCGTGATATTCCCGATCTTCTTGCTAAATTGCGCTTGCATGTCGGCTCCGGCTTCTCGGAGGGAGGACTCGACTTTATCTATATATCCGCCTTTGAGTATTTCCATGGCATTCTCTTCGGTATCCGACCAAGAGGTGATTTTGTATCCTTTGTACGCGAAGCCGGTGGAGCCGGGTGCTACTCTCGTGGATAGGAAAGCGAAGGGTCCGTGGCAGACAGCGGCTGCGACAGTTGAACGAATCAATTACATATCTAATACAGGGCCATAATTCGTACTCACCGGTTGGCTTCTGGGTCCAGTGGAAATGTAAAAGAATTCGTCCGAGATCAGGGTCGCCTCCGAGATCCGTAAGCGGGGCATGTCCCCCTGGAATAAAGACCCCTTTGAACTTCTGAAGCTCAGGATCTCCGATCTCGCTGAATGGTGTCGGCGCATAGAGGTTCTTCTCCACCCGCATTCTCTCGATGAGCTGCTCTTCTTCCTTCTTTCTCCAGTAGTTCCCCATGTAAACCATCAACGATTCGGACAAGGGGTCGATATGCGGTTTCAGGCCCCCTGGAGTTGCGAACTGTGGGGATTTGGACATAGGCAGCGTAAGCTCGGGTTGATAAAGCAAGGGACTACGAAGAACGAACCTCGACGTCGTACCCTGCATCCAGAATAGCCTCCAGAGGCGTAACAAGCTCAGTCAGAAAGAACCCCGTTTCCTCTTCTGAGATATTGTTATCGGATTTCTGGACTTGGAACGTATCGGCCCCAGAGAGAATAATCAGAACTTTGCCTTTAGACATCGCGTATTAGTTAGAAGGGCAGTGAGTGGCCATATATCAGACCGTGAAAGGAGTTTTATATATGTAACGTTGCATGGTGACCAAGTGGTGACGTCATAGTGGCTCAAGCGGGACCATGAGGTGGACATCTAGCAATCGTATTTCTGCTCCAACCTTCGTTTCCCAGTGACCGTGAACATTTATTTTTCAAATAAAAACAGTGAGAAGAGGAACAACCGAGTGCCTGCGAAATGAAGGGATCAATCGCATCACAACCCCTGCACCAGGTCGGGCGCTTGCGCTTACCAGTTTTAGCGCCTGCGGCCTAAAATCACCACACTCCGGTCATGACCACCAAAAGATCGCATACCGAGTCCAGAAATGTAAAAATATTACTTCAACTGGGAAATACAGAACAGTCCTGCTATTAAAACAAAAGTAACGACAGTGTAGCTTTCACGGTCCCCTATTTACAGAGACTCCTGTCGTGATTCGAACTCACATCAAAGTTCGAACAGCGAGTTCGGAGTCCTTTATTTCTTCGAAGTACGGTATATAAGATAATTAATTATTCAGAATTTAACCCTTACCTGCTACCTCCTCATCATAATCGCGTCTCATTTCACCAATACCTCCCCTCCCTCACTCCGGATCACTGGTATACGAAGGAGGCCTCGTCGAGGGATCATACGTCTCTCTATTTCCCCTCCTACCGCCAGACCTACGAGTTCTCTCACTCCTCATCGTCCTCCTGTCCGTCACCACCCCACTGATCTCCTCATCACTCACGTTCGCATTAGGATTCGCGGGAACAAGAAGCCTAACTCTATCTCTCGCCCCCTTTTCTGGAACGGGAGGTGGAAGCGGCTGAGAGAGCGGTGAAGCAGGTGACAGTCGTGGAGAATTCGATGAGGCCAAGTTGGCAGGTCGGATATTTGGACTCGTATGTCCACTTCTACTTCCACTGCCACTAGTACCAGGACGACCACCTCCAGCGCTGCCAAGCCCAGACTTCTCAAGATACCTCGCACCCTGCGCAGGAGGCGAGTCCAGCGGGCGACTCCCAGTTGCTGGCGGACTGTTCCCATAACCCTGATTATACCTCGCATTAAACTCTCCCGAGTTCGCGGGTGAACCAGATTCAGAATGACGGTCCTGCCAATGAGGGTCGTACGGGTTGAACGGCGTAATCAGCGTTGCCCCTCCCGAATAAGGTGGCGAGGACCCATTCGATTTCGCCGAATACGGCGTTGTGGGGCTCATAGTCATGCTTGCTGCCCTGTCAGAGTCTAGTGTCCTGTCCTCCCTTCTATACCGGGATTGCCGCCTCCAGAAGAAGCCAACGAGGATCGCGATCAGGATGGTGCCGAATACCGAGAGGCCGATTGAGAGGCCTAAGACCTTCGGTGAAGGGTCCGAACTCTCGCCTCCTCCACTCCCGTCGCTGTCACTTCCAGTGGGTCGACCACCCCCGGACGAGCTAGTGGATGTAATAGAACTAGGAAAGGAAGTTGGCCTCGTTGTACTGGGGGGTGGATTGGGTGCGGAGCCTCCAACAGGTCTATAAACATCCTGTCAGAATGAAGCTCAAAAAGATGGACAAATGACGCACGTGTACTCAAATTTATCAACCGCAAACACGACCTGCGGAGCCCTCCCCTGGCTCAAGTCAACAGTATACTCTGCGGTCAACGTATGATCCCACGGGCCCAAATCCTCCTGAGCCAACATAACCAAGTTCTTGACGAACATCTCTTGAGTAAAATCGGGGTACCACCAGTAGTCGAACTGGATCGGGGATGGGTCTACCCTCCGGGTTCCGTTGAGGTAGAACGCGAGCTGAGCGATATTTTCCCTGTTGGCGAGTGTTATCTTAGATGCACCAAGCGATTTATGGGTATAGGGAACGTACGCAGGAAGGTCCTCATTCGAGATTCCTTGAACTCTTGTGAAGAGCATGAAAAGACCCGTCACCGTCGTTCCTATAGATCACATTTCACCAACATCAGATGTCGAATACCGAGGTGAGAATAGAAAATCAGACGAACCTTGGAAATTGAACGTGACATTCGACGAAGGGACGTTCTGTGCGAAAAAAGAAGCCGCAGTCGAAATTAGCTTTCTCTTTTTCATTCACTCCTCATATCATCACCGAGACCCATCAAGAAGCGAAAGGAGTGTGATCTAAGTATGAATATAGATAACTCACCCCGAGCGCCGTCGTCCAGGTACCTGATCGGCGTACATCAATGATTCAATTGAAGTTTCAAGTTTCAATGGTGCCAGCGATTGGGATTGGGGTGGTCGACACAGCGAATCAGAAAGATCGGGATATCAAAGATCATGGTCAGCCAATCAGGCGGTATTGGGAGTACGGGCATACGGCACATTACAGCACCCTGAGCCCCAAGGCTCACGGCACCGCACAATCCGCACTGTACAGCCCAAGAAAAGAGGAAGACGAGGAGACGTACCATTCGCCGCAGCATCTCTGACACTCGTCGTTATATTGGCGGTATCCCCTGAGGCCTCTACACCTCTGCAATCCGAACATATAAACTGCTGTTGCCAGGCACCGACGGGCGTATAGGTAATTCGTGGGTCGTGGTCGTCGATCGATAGATCTGTGGACATCCTCTAGGTTTACTCGGTCGTAGATATATTGCGTGTAGATGTTGCGTGTGTAAAGCTGAGAGAATGTCGTCCAGAGTTGCCAGATAACCAGCGTGACTTCGTATATCTGTGATCAATAGGCGTAATATCGGACAATGAAGAGTATAAAGCCAGGGTTGCGGTCGAAGCTCGAAACGGAACAAAGCAAATGTATAAGGAAGCGCTAACGGAGGTAAGACCCAAGGATCAGGAGTAGAAGTGAGTAAGTAGAAGAAGCAGAGGGAAGCGAGTTGGAGCGCTATGAGAGAGGAGTTGAGTCGGAGCCTTAAGAGAAAAGGGAAAAAGAAAAAGAACACACGCGATGATTATCCATTATATACTTGTGATATGCACGCACCTCCTCTCCGCACACTCCCACAATTGATCATCTCCCGAACGATCCATCCATGCGAACGATCAAAACCTAAAGGCCACAACTGAATAGAAGCTTATTCGTTTAGGCAATGCCAAGATACCTAACAAAATATATCAATACAACCGGACAATGTACGGTCGTATCCTACAGAGTGCTGATCTATGCAGACCGCTCACTTCAGCTTAAGTAAGTACAGCGAAATATGCGGAGCCCCCCGAAAATCAAGCGCTGGTTGTCCATATGAGGCCTTGAGGGCGCGCCAAGTCCGAGTGGGTTAATACCACCTGTTACCACCATACGTCAATTGGAGATCTTTACCATTTGGCGCGTGATGTCTGGGCATATGGAAGCCCGGACGCGAAGCGAACATTGACCTTTGACTGAGCTCTTTCTGCCGAATATGAATTGGTGTATGTCTTGGGTAGTCAGAATTGCGTCTAAATACTTTGCATCTTTCTCCTTGCTTACATCTTGACAGACCCACAATACGCCTCAGACTGGACTGTGGAACGAACAAGCGCATTCGAAGACGATCATCTCGGGGGCCCCTTCGGCGATCCCGGATATCCCGGCCATTTCGCATTCAACCTTGACAACTCTAAAAAAAACATGTGGAGAGGAGCCATACAATAAGGAAAGTTGAAACAGAATAGGAAGACCCTACCGCATTCACTTAGAAACGCTGACGAAATTTTTCGAGGTTAAAGTTAAGCTCCCTATGCCCTATGTCTACGTACATTACAGCAATCTGAGAGATGTATATCGCCTGGATTTGATGTAAATTTCAATATTGCGGTATTTCTGAGACTACTACGCGTTTCACCTTCGAGCTTCCATGCTCTACGTTTAGAACACCGATGAACGACGTCTTGGAAAGCCAGTTCAGAGAGGCCTTTAATTGATTACTGATCAAGTTGACTAGGGAACTCGATTGAGCTCTGAGCGCTGTAATTTGCGATTCTTTTCTAATGAGAACCACTCTTTTCATGCCTTCGGAGCAGTATTGCTGGACGTGGTCGAAAATAGGATTGGGGGTGGGAGAGTCGTCAGTAGGACGTGGTACCCTAACACGGACAAACAGGCGCTTAATAGGGGCGTTCCCTTACACCGAGGTCCACTTCTCAACTCGCAAGCCTGCCAGAATACTATAGATCGGGACCGAATCCCCTATAGATACTATTTTTTTGCTATTTTGTGTTCGTGAGTCAGACTTCTTTTCTTGATGTCCCGATCAATTAGCGCCCGGACGATCTCTAGATACCATAAACAACTTGATTCTCCTTCACTGTTCCCTTCCACGTATATAACCATAACCATCTAACTCACAAGTCCACCAGTCCGAACTGTGACACCTGGCACCTTCTCAGCACCGGTGATCTGATTCTTCGCCCAGAAATCGCCTGATACATGAGCGAAGAACAAAGACTACTCAGACTAGACTTCTACCAGAACATAGAATGAAGACGCTACGTGATAGAACCTTCTGAAATTTTTTAAAGTTAATCAAAGGACCCACAATACCCTGGTCCCTGGATAGATTGCTATCTAAACCGGAATTCTACTAGCATTGATGATGATATCGACATCGATCCTGATACTGTTAGAGTTCTACTTGAACGCCCTCACATCGGGACTTTACGCCTCTAACATTCGACGACGTGTCATGCCAGCTTGATACTATCAAGCTGGCAGTTATAGACTAACGTTGGGCTCCATAAGTTATACATAAGAGTGACGTCTAGATTCTATATCTATTCATCTCTAGCAGTACTC
Source organism: Coprinopsis strossmayeri (assembly GCA_900156845.1). Classification (NCBI taxonomy): domain Eukaryota; kingdom Fungi; phylum Basidiomycota; class Agaricomycetes; order Agaricales; family Psathyrellaceae; genus Coprinopsis; species Coprinopsis strossmayeri. The sequence goes on along the minus strand of FTPT01000206.1, from coordinate 127,208 downwards.
TACATCCGAATGACATTAACTTCGACGTCAATACCGATCATCATACACCTTATATTATGCGCCGTGTTCAATCGTATTCCAAGTCCAAATATTGTCCCTTCCTGGGTCTGAGTTGGGTATAATCATTAAATTCCCAAGAATAAGAGTAGATTCCTTTCTTACATCCCTGTGTCATCACGCCAGTGGACTTGCGCATTCCACGACTGTCCACTGCGTCTCGCCATGCTAGGAAAGCGAGCCAAGCCCACCGGAACATCCACGCGCACGAATCCTCAGCTCACTCGAGAGAAAGAACACTGCATGACGCACGTCGAGCGGCTGGAGGGGGGAGTTTAGTGGAGCGACCCAAAGGCTCAATGAGAAGCTTAAGAGTCCTTGTTCTTCGGACCCTCCCCATGCATCAGTGCTAGTATTATGGGAAGAGCTTTCGACTTTTGCACCTGAACCGCTAATCGTTTACTTGAAAGCCATGCACGCGACTGAAGTTAGACAAGAAGAGGCTATCGTGGTGGGGATCGTAGCACGTTCCACCACTAACCGGGCTCACCATCGATTTCACTCGGGCGCTCTCTTTAGGTCTTTTGCGTTGACGTGACGGGAATGGGGGAGAAGATGTTTGGATCGAGACCGTACAGCCCATGGGCAGAAAGCGAGGGATAGAAAGGAGATTTTAGGCCTTGGGATGAAATGTGGGATGAATACAAGTACATGTGAGCATGAATAACAAACGTAACATACCATGAAACACGACGTAGGCTTGATCGGTGGTCAACTCGAACTGGAGCGTGTTTAGGACAGTCTGCGGGATCAGAGCAGACGAAGACACAGAGAATCACGGACGAATGGAACCTGAAAGTCAAAAAGGGCCTCACTCGAACTCACTCGAAGAGACGTACACCATATACCAAGAACGATACGAAACGGGAAATGCGTAATCCCGATAATTGCCGCCCCAAAGGAAGTTAATGGGAAGAGTGACGACAAAAGCTGGGTGAAACGAGAAAGCAAGGGTCTATTGTAGTACATACTCCTGCACAAGCAGAGCAAATTACATTTGTGGGTCCTTTAGTCTTGGAATATAGGCGAAAGCACGGATATGGAAGCGGATATAGGTGTGGTTAAGGACACTACAACGCCGCAGCGGGCGGCACTTCCGATCCCGATGCTGAGGCGGAGGGGACAACACGACCGACGACGCTATACCGTTTGCTATACACACCAATCCAAGGTAAAAAAAAAAAGTAGACCAGGAGAAAATCATGGACGCACCTAAAGAAACCATACCAATCGTCCAAAACCTTGCTCTCGCTCTCGTTCAACGTCGAATAATCCGGAACAGCATGTTCAGTCTTGAGACTGCTCATGCCCAACCCGCGGGACCCGTCCTTGCCAGCGAAGATATGGTAGGACTTGCCAGGCCCATACACGTCCGCCTTGCGCGTCACATCAAAGATCGTGCCTGTCCATGGCCATAGACCACGTCAGCTCCGACACTCAACACACACAACCCCACAAAACGCACCTTTAATAGCGACATAAATCCCTTTATCAGGGTGCGTGCCATCATACAGCGCCAGCTCCTCAGGAGTGAACGGGTCGTCCTTGGGCGGGGCCAAATCCTCGGTCGGGGGCTGCATAATCGACTTGAGCGGTTTCTTCTCTTCTTCTGGTTCTGTTTGCAAAGAGGCGGGGGGCGGCGTCGAGGACGAGGAGCGGCGGTAGATAACGATGAGGACGGGTAAGACCAATGCCAGGCCGTAGGTCACGATGGTTTGGAATTCAACCATTTTCGGCGATCTCCGGTCTCGTGCTAAGCGGATGTCTTTTGTTTGGTTCGAGGAGCACAAATAATGAGCCCCTATTTACGCGTTGTGGTGTGTGAGGAGGAGCTATGTATTCGGGCCAAGGCAAACGTGGTGATGCTGCCGTAATTGTCAGCTTAATGTCGAGGCGAGGTTATGCTTATCACCGTGTGGCGTTCCTTCTAACCCGCGTCGTGTACAGGTCTCGGCCCTGATATGGCCTTCCAATCTATTCTGACAAGATATAACTCATGATATGAGTATTGCTACATTGATCAGGCTAAACGTTCAAAAGTGTATACGCAAAATAAAGAGACAGGAAAGAGGAAGGGCATAAGAGTAGAAAAGAGTTGAAGAGTAACCTATATGATGATGATGAAATTTAGGACGATGTTCCAAACCTTGGAAAAACAATATGATTGAAAGAGAGGGTAGTAGTAGTACGAGTCAATTCAAATAAGAGACGTTTTTGTTTTGTTTTTTTTTCTTCTTCTCTTCGAGAGTCTTGTGATTTTTTCTCCAAATGCGAAGAGAGAAGAGACCTAGACCTTTAATATAACGAGACCGTGAAGAGAACGGGACCCCGAAGAGAAAAATCGAAAGCCACAGTATCCACAAAAGCCCAATGTAGGCCCGAGAAGTCCTCTCGGATACGAGTCTCACCAACGCCGGATCACAATTAACAACAGTTTTCGTCAAACGAAAGCCCTTCGTCTGATGAAAGCCCTCCTTGGGATGAAACCTCTTCGTCGAAAGAAGGCAAGCTCTGAGTCATCGGACGAAAGCTCTTCATCAGACGAAAGTTCTTCATTGGAAGAAAGCTCCTCTTCATCGGACGAGAAAAATTCGTCTCCTTCGCTATCCGACGAGGCGTCCACTTGATCATCTTGATCAAGGTTAGAACCGCTAGTCACAGGCATCGGTTCGGCGGCGGGAGCCGCAGTAAAACCCTTGACGTCGATGCCTGAGAATGAATTCTCACTGAGGAAACGTCTATACGCTTCTTCCGAGTCAACAGCACGCGGTATTCTCGCTATTATTTCATGCCTTGGGAGGCGCAAGATATAGAACGCACCCGAACGGCATGATGACATCGGGAGTATCACATTAGGACCTCTAGAAAACATCGTCAGCAATTGAGCTAAAAAGCAAAGACCAAAATACAACAGAAACAACTCACTCATTGGGAACAGAAACCTTGGCAGCAACAAGCACCTCCGCAAGCCACTGTTCACCATTAATAAATGGAACAACCAACTGACCCCGTTCCGGAGCATCAGGTACGCAATTAAAGGCAACGATGCCTTCTGGGAGTGTCACCTTAAGTGGTTCCTCGTCAAAAGTAACGAGGGTACGAATGAGACTAAGACAGCAGCGGGTATTGGAAATCGTAACCATTACACGGTGACCTGGGAACGGCTTGACCAGGCACTTTCGCGAGGGGGTGAAGGCCACAGCGCGTGCGTCGAGTCCGGTAGGCATCGTGTAAAAATTGTTATACTGGAGAGCTGAGGGATATGGTCCAGGGTAGGAATTTGGATGGGGTGAGGTTGAAATGAGGTTACTACCACCCCCATTTTATACCCGTTCCATAGCGTCGAAAGCTTTGAGGGATGGATTGAGAGAAAGTCAAAGCGGTATACCTTAATTGGCGCTCGAGGACACAGTATCCATGCGTTTCCCCTGTCGGTGTAAGGTAATCAAAGGGGCATCGGAATGGAATGGTCCAAGCACCGGTGCGCGCTTGATTTGGATGGTGCAGAAGCGCAGTGTCCCGAGGCCCAGAGCGCGCGCGAGTGGTGGCTAGGGTTAGGAGGAGGACCCACCGGAGGATCCACTGTGGAGTCGTTGGATGCCAGCCGAGGTTCGGAGGAAACGAAAACGGTGCAATGGCGATTCGAAGGAGTTTCAGTCCCCTATAATCGCCGTCGTATCATACCTATCGGTAATTTGTAGGGAATGTAAAATTCTTGAGGGCACTAAGGTCGAAAAAACCTCTAGAATCCCGCAGAGTCCAATCAGTTACGATTCTGAATCACCCTCATGATATCCTGTTATCCTCACCGTCTCCAACTTGAGTGGGCTTCCGTAGCAACGCCAATTTCCTTCTACGGAGAGGAGGCGCCGTGTTTGTTTCGAGGTGTACGTTCATACTCTTAGCTCTTATAAAAGCACCACACCTCGAATCTCATGCTCAATTTTATTTAAGGGCGAAACAGGCTACCGCCAAGTTTTATAGTTTTAGCTTTGTAGTAATTTTGTAGGAAACACTCGATAACTCGTCCGAGAGTAGATGTACAGCACACTGAGATCAACTCTGGGACAACATTCAACAGTCTCTACCTACTACAAGAAACGGTACTATAGCTAAATAAATAGATCAACGAAATTAAAAAAGGGGGATGCCTCAAATGTAAAGATGCGAGAGTGTACGAAATATGTTCAAACAGTGCGAACAGAATTAAACAAAAATGAGATAGATGAATGTCTCTCGGAGTAATGATAGACCAAAAATAACAAGTCGAAGACTTAGTTTTTTCCGTAAAGAAACACCTGTGGACACTCAGAACTAGTAATGCCCAATCCCGAATAAAAGAAGTCGAGGTTCTTGTTCAAAGCCCTCCTAAGCGCACCCTTCGGATTCGGGTACAAACTCTTCACATTCTGGTTCACAAAGTTCCGATAAAGCAGACAGGACGTCGAGAAATCCGCTGAGGTCGGGTCGAGCACATAGTTATTAACCTTGCCGTCCATATTCTTTCCTGGTCCGATGAAATGAGCCGTGGGCAGAAATTCGCGGCCTTCCGATCCACCGGGCGTAGGTTTACGATGGAAATCGTCGGGGTACTTGCCGACTTTGAAGAAAGACTCGGCGGCAGTCATGTCGAGGTTTTGGTCGTTCTTGCGCCCGTCTACGAACATGTTGAGTGGGAAGACAGATTCGGCGTAAGCGGTGAAGTAGCGAGGGGAGGTGAAGTCGAATTCGGGGTTTGTAGCAATGGATTGTCGGATCCTGTGGAACCGGAGCTCGGCTGCGGCTGAGAGATTGTAGAACCCCCCGCCGAATCTGTCGCTGAAATCCACAAACTAGCACTAAAGGTTAGCGGACAGTCTCAATTGCGTGATGAGTGGGCAAACCTGGTCGAATAGCGTCTGGTTGAAGCTGTGGTTGGTGCCGAAGAATATGTCGTCTAGAAAGGGGCGTCAGAGGCAGTGAGCTTCTTTCAACTGACAAGGTGAGATAATGAATCGCATACCTCTTGTCAAACTGGCGTCTCCTTCGAACACGGAGTGGGTGCTCGACCCCGCGACGGTAGCTGGAGCCGGGGAGTGTACCCCAGTTGCACTCGTCGTTCCACCGATACTCAAAAGGTCTGTGACAGGATTCCCGTCAACGAGATGAGCCGCATATGTAGTGAAGACAGCGAGTCGATTATCCATGTTGAATCCTAACCGACGCACTCAGCATCAGCCCGCTGGATAGTTGGGCCAGACAGTGCGCACCTTCCATTGAAGCCTGAACGAACTGAGAGGGAGTTGCTATTCCGGTCCTCGGGAGATACTGAAGGTTTGCCATCAGTAAATATCATTTCTTGCGCAGCCCAGAAACGGCGAATAAGACGTACCCCATGGTTGGCTAAGGTATTCAGGCCCGCACAGGGTCCCCTAATATCATCCGGGCCAGGCGCCTGGAACGGATGGTCCACATCGTGCACGAGCTTGAGCGACGAGTTCTGCAGTGGGCTGGGAGGAGGAGGGAGGTGATTGGCTGCAGGCAGCTTGGGCATAATCTTCGCAAGCTCCCGCTCGGAGAGACCACCCAGAGAGGCATACGCGGGGAAGGCTGCTACGTCCGAGTCTCCCACGCTCAACGCGAGCAACGACGAAAAAGTCAGCTTTAGAGGGAGCATGAGCATGATTCTAGTAGGTTTAGTTTGGTTTAGAAAGGAGTAAAATGAGAGGGTATGTGATGAATTAATGTTTCGAGTGTCTCACCTTGTAAATTGAGTTCCCAATTAGGAACACCCCGATAGCCACGCCGTCTGGCACATAGCTTGCTCGCTTCCTCCATCTTATCCTATCCCCTCAACATATGCCACCATGGTATATCATAAAATGAGTGCAGACCTCAAGCCCACTGCGTTATCTCTTTTGTAATGTGGTTTTAGCACCGAGATTATTGTAGATATGCCAGGAGTCTTGCAGGGAATTTTTTTACTAATGACAACAAATCTTGTAAGTTGTCTGTGCCCTCGAAGCTTGAGGTAGGAGGTAAGCTAGGCATTTGCTGCAAATTTGTTGGGCATATGTAATGTTAGAACGGCGAGATGGGGCGGGTGGCGCGGCGGGTAGTCCTTGAACGAGCGCTAGCTATACTCTAAACCCCAATTCACTTCTTTCAAACAAGTCAACTATAATACAATCATACATCATAACACCATACATTTCATTTCCTTCATTCATAATCTTCCCTCTAAACACCAAGTACCAACCCCTAAAAATCATCCTCCCCCTCCTCATCCCACTCCACAGCCTCCAAAACAGCCTCACCCTCCTCCTTCAACTTATCCAGCCCACTCAACCTCTCAAGATACCCCTCCTCATTGAACGCTTTCAAAAGCATGTCAAAGCCTTGCGTTTCGTACGCTGTTAGAACCTGTGTAGAGAACGAGGAGCGTTAGAGAGGAGGATAAGAACGTTAGAGAGGAGAGAGCGGGTATAAGCCCTTCAAAACCTCCTCAAAAAAACAAAACATCAACTCACACTTTCACTGCAAGCAACACACCTGTTCCACCCACTCCCAACCAACTGCAAATTCCTAAACTGCGCTAGAAATCCTCGAATCTGGTGAGGCACGACACCCAACACGCTCCCTCCTTGGTCGATGTAAGAGGACGTCGCATGGAGGTCGGTCGAGGGCGGTGGAGCCTCGGCGTGGATGCTGTGGTCAGCGATCAAGCGAGCCGAGCATTGGACGTCAGCCGTCATCATCCAGGGTCGGAGAAGCGAGCGACGGAGGAAAGAGTAAATCGGTTGGGTAAAACATCAAGAGTCGAGAAAGCCCGCGTTAGCCGTTAGCAAGTGTCGACAAACCATTATTAGCGTTAAAAAAGAGAACCCACCCATCAGGATGCTGCAACACACTCGTCAAGAGCTCAACAGCAGTTGCAGCCGCAATCGGGGCCAGACCAGGCCTCGTAACCGTACACATCTGGTCTAGCGTTCTGTCCGTTAGAGACTGTGTGTGACGAGTTGACGAGCGGAGCGAGTTAAAGAGTCAAAGAGTCAAAGAGTCAGAGCAAGCCAAAGGCGAAATAAGAGTGTATCAGAACACGCCAAACGTGAAAGAAGGGATACGTCAGTAACACGCCAAACACGAAAAAAAGCCACTCACATCCCCAGGCGCAACAATATCATTACAATAATAACACCCAAGCCTCTGCCCTCCCTCTCTCACACTCGACGCACGCACTCCATGTCGCATAACGAGGAAAGTATCAAAGCCCAACGCCGAGTTTATAACAATCTACGTCCATCCATCAGTCAGTCAGCATTCTCGTTCTCTTTCCTATTCCAGTTTTCGCTTGAAACCCCCTTGTCCCGCTCAAGGTAGAAATATCCCAGGGACAACAGAAAAACAACAACGAACAACGAGCAACTCACCTTACCCTTACTCCCCCCAACAACACTAGGCAACCACCGACTCTCCCGACTATCCATCAACAAAAACACCGCATCATGCTCCTCAATCAACCTCTCCAGCTTCTCCACGTCCGCACGGGTTTGAGGGACGGAGGAGGGCGGGACGGGGTGGCCCGGCATCGGGATGGAGAGCATGTGGCCTGTCGCGTTCTATGTGTGCATGTATAGTGAGTGAGCGTCAGCGAATGAACCAACAAACCAACGAGCCGCGCAAACGAGTCAAGTCAAGTTTAAGTTTTCAAGTTCAAGTCGAAACCACAGAGCCGAAGAAAGCAAAAAACTCACAATCCCAGGATAAATCTTCCGCATCCTCTCAGCCGCACACTCCGCCTTTGGCTTCCCACCATCCAAACAATCCTCAAACTCAAACAAGGGTTGGCGGACAGGGTTCGAAAAGGAGACGCGTGAAGAGTCCACAAAGGTGATCGTGCGGACGCCCCAGGCCTGTGAAGGGACGAGCGGCAGCGCGTTCGAGTACGAATCCAAGTAAGAGTTTTCGAGGACGAATACGAGCGTAAGCAAGAAAAAAGGTATACAAAAAAAAGTCGGTCAGGATTCAGTACGAACCGTCACCGCCAACTAAAACGAAATACGCACCATCAACCCACGCGCAACATAACACCCCAACGTCCCCGCACCCAACAGCAGACATTTCGTAGCCGACACTTTCTCAAGGTCGAGCTGTGGGAGGATGCGCCAGCGCATCAGTTTCAGGTTTAGGTCGACGGCTTGGGCAGCAAGGCTTTGTTTTTTTTTTTTTGTGTAAGGGCAAGCGTCGTAGGACGAGCGCGTTGAGTGAGTGAATGTGAAGCAGTTAGGCAAAGTCCAAGAACGAGAACGGGAGAGAGCGCGAGCACGAGCATCGAAGAGTAAGTGAGGATTCAGAAACAAGTACCACGAAAAGACGCACCGCATAGGATCCATCATAGGCCCCAAATCCGCTACACGCGCTCCAAGCTTGCCAGCCGGATTCCTCTCCCACCCAACCGCACTAGGTCTCGCATTCGCCGTGTTCGAATCTACATAAGATCCTGATTAGCATACATCGAAACAACAGACACGTCCTAGCTATCCGCATAGAAAGACAAGGACACTATATGATATACGATACGATACACTTACCAGGAGAAGAACTGGGCAAAAACACCTTCCCAACCCTCACCCTTTCAACACCGCCCCATCTCAGCACGTTCACCTGGTCCGTCTCGACGGGATAGAGAGCGCGGAGGTAGGCGAGGAGGTTGCGGAGCGGCCAGCCAGGGTTGAGTGGGTCGGCGGAGGGGTCAACGAAGCCTACTAGACGCTGTCAACGGTGTGTGGGTATTTCGAGGCGAGGTGCGCGAGAGCGAAACGAGGGACGAAAAGTAAGAAAAGGAAACTGAACTGGCAGAGGAAAATACTTGCGTTCTCCTTTGGAACACCTTTGAAAAATGTCTCCCATTCCTCTACATTCCCGACTTGAGGCTCCGCACCGGCGGTAGAGACGAGGAAGAACGGTCTATCGTTGGTCTGTGCGTCGATCTTGCCGAGCTGTGCGAGGGTTAGCATTCACAAAAGGATGAAAGAAGAACGGGAAACACGCATACCTTATCCTTACCCAAGATTCTCTCCTCCTTCGCATCCCTCCACCCCTCCTCCTCGATCTCCCACGCCGGTTTGCTCACAAACGCAGGGAAACCGAACCAGTAGTAATACTTGTATTTCTTGAGGTCTGCAAACGTGATAATGAAGAATCGCGTGAGCTCTTGCGTAGATTTCGTCGCAATAATCGAGTCCCAGATCTACAGAGACGACATATAAGATATCACAAAAAACAACGAAAAAGCGAAGAGACACACACACCTTCTGAGCCTGCTCATTAAACAACGCATTCTTATCCGCATTCTTGAAATCTTCAATCGTGTTGAAATTCTTGAGAGTACCAAGCGCTTTCACATTCCTCCCCGCACTTCCTTCACTGCTGCTCTCACCCCCAACACCAACACCAACACCAAGCCCCGCCGCCTCGAAACTATCATCCCCGACGCCAAAGCTCGCGCCAATGACGACTTCCTGGCCCGTCTCCCTGTCTATGACGCTGCGCCCAGGGGCGTACAACCCCGATACCGTTATCGCACTGTCCGAGAGGCGCAGCACGTCGATTTTGACCTCTGTCAGCTTGTGCCAGAAGGACGGGGACACCACCGAGGAGAATGGCGCAAATTGTAGGAGAGGCATCCTTTTGTCCTGTTTGTCGTGTCGTTGTAGTTGTTGTAGTTGTAGAGAGGCGTACCTCTATGATATCGGAAAGGATAGGGCTATATGTCAAGCAGTAGCAGTCGCCGTTTGTTCGTTCGTTCAGATGTCGATAATCGTGATAAGCCCTCACTACTTAATCGCGTCTTTCTTCTTCCGTATTGGTCGTATCGCGTCGTTTCTTCTTCCTTTAAAATTGTATACGAAACTATAATCGCGTAGTATCAAGATCAATCAGTCGTCGTCGTCGTGGTAGTGGTATGGCAAGGTTCAGAGCAAAGGGCCAGAAACCCCCGCTCGGATATGTCATCAATCAGGAGAGAGGTGGCTGTGCAATTTCACCAGGCGCTTATCTTATCTTATCACTCTATGATGTGGCTATCTGCTCGGTGTATCGGAGTAGAATAAGAATAATGACTTCAAATGACAGGGCACCTGCGAAGCTAAAACAAAGGGATGTGACAACGGGTTCGAGATCTGGACAGGTCATGCGATGTCAGTCCGATGTGAGAAGCGGATGAGATGTGGAGGCTGTCAGGCCGATGCATTGAGATATAGATATAAGTGAACTCGATTGTACCTCAACTGCGTCTGCCAGACGTTGCTCGAAATTAGCCGACGTAGAGCATTGCAGCCGATTAATCTCTCTGAGATCTCTAACTAGGTTTTTTACTGATGAAGATCCCGGGGGAACGTAAACTAAAGTTTCCACAAAACTAATACATTAAATACTGTTTCTGCGTGGTCTCCGTGCAACTACAGACCGTATGTATGTCCATTCAATATATAGAAAGAATCCTTAAGGGAGAGGAGCAAGGAACTAATAACTCGAACGGAAAAAGGTTGACGCGTATTATCGCATAGATAAAGAGAAGTACGATACAACGAGTTTACCGTTAGATACAGGTCTCAATGAACGTATTCCAACACACAAAAATTAAAAACTTAAAAACAAGAACGGAAGCCATGATCTTTCGGGTCGCGTATGTCCGTATGATATGGACAGCTAGTTAGTAGGAGAAACCGCGATACACTGACAGCACGAGAAATACGAATACATAACCAACAAAGGCTTCTTCTGTTCCCAACTTTTCATTACACCTTCCATGATGAAGACTCATCTTCCCTCAGTCAACGTCAGAAATCGCGCCGACTCGGGTGTGGCGTTGATAACCGGCATTGTCGTGATGCGTGCAAGCCGTTCTCCACTCAGATCCCCGTGTGCCTTGGCTCAGGATGCACCAGACGAACTTAGTAATCATACTAGATTCCTCTCCGCTGCTGTCCTGCGCGTACTACACCCCGAGACTCCAATATCAGATACACCCCCCCCCTTCATGAACAATGTGCCCTATATGCCGCTGTTTCTATTGCAATCCCCCCTCGAGTGACCCAACGCATATCTGGCATCCGCCCCCGCCCCATCGCAACCTCCAAATTTTGAAGCTTTGAAGCTGAAACCGAGTGACACCTTCGAGACACTTTGACGTCGAACGCAGCACTACGCGAGTGGCGCGTCGTTACGATGAACCACTCGCGCGGCGGGCTCCCTGGCCACTGCGCCTGCGCCGCCATCCAACTTAACCTTAAACCTGTGTACAGCGCTTAAACCATTCCATTTCCGCCTTCTCAATTATCTTTCCTAGATTACAGGCACGGCTAACTCCTGGATACAGCAGCCATGCCCCGCAAAATATCCGTCTCTATCGGCGCAACGCGAGCGCTAATTCAGGCGTTGGTCCTCATTAGGACACCACCTTTGATCAGCACCTATCCAGATTCGGATTCCCAGTTGAAACAACGTTAACGGCAAGGTAAGTCCAAGGATATACATCTCTCGCCGTATCATCAATTTTTGGCTCTCGTCGGGGTTAGAAATAACGTTCGAGGAAGGAATCCCCAACGCCACAACTTTCGAAAAATGTCAACGTCGCCAGCGATCAAGGAGGTATAGAGGGGGCACTCACCCTAATTTATGCGTTCGAACAAGTCATTAGCGCGGGAACTTGCGAGAATGAACGAATTGAACCGGTAACTAAAGGAGCACCGTTCCGCCGAAATGGGTATGTAGCAACTCTCTTTTACCGTGTGAGGGTTTGAGCGGCGACTTTGAAGTGGCTTTAGAAGTCTAGATTCTTCCTGTCGCTCTGACTCTGTCCTAGGGGACGGAGTTCAAGAAACAGAGTCCAAACAAAGAAACGAAAGACTAGAAAGACCGTACACAGTTATTATCTTCGTAGCACGGGATGATCTATAAAGAGACCGGAGGATAGTTGCCGCCGTCTCTTGACAACCCCCGACCAATCCCCCATACATTCGTTACCCAACTCGACCGTCAATGTGCATCACTCCGTCTTACGGTAGCTACTCCCTAGTACAGTAGTGATTGTAACATCCGAGGCCAAGGCTATCCTACTATCCAGAACTGATTGCAGAGTCAGAAGGAGTACCGATTCTCCGACTTGGTGCTAATCGTCCTTCTACATACTCCGAGCGGGGTTTAAACATTCGTAGCTCGATCTGGAATGGTCATGGCTACTTGAAGTTACGGTAGTCACTGTGTGTTTGTATTTCCGAGCTCAGAACTACGATTAAGGCTGGAGGTACGTATCGGACGGTGAAGCGGGCGGCAATCCTTACCTTATTAACGAATATCGGACCAAAGGAAGTTTCGGAAGCTAATCGTGTCCGACTTTCACTCCTTCCTTACATGGTCGTAACATATTCCACATCCAGTTCTTCTGAACGACAGTTCTCAATAGAACAGCGAGACAACAGCGAAACAAAACAAAGCATATGCTCGCAAAGCGCGTTCAAAACAATAATCGGCCTTTGAGGCAACTGGAATCACTTGCACGCAACTTGGAGGCAGTTGTGCTTTGAAGTCGAGTGTGGCACTGAATGCACTATTGCCAGGTGGCGGGTATTGTGATGATGTGCCCATAAATCCCGTCGCGATTTAACGCATGGGCCTCCTGCGCCGCTTTGACAATAATACATTTATTCCCACTGTCTTCGCATCTCTGGACACAGCCATATTGCTCTTTTGCCAACCACACCTCTAACCCTTTGTTACAAGCCTTATTTTCATGGCGTACCTATCTCTGCCTCATTTCAGGTGCCACGAGCTACAATTAGAAGTATCCACCACTGCGACATCTGGGTCCGAAGCCACACAGCACGATGTGTATAAAAGGGCTCACGAATTTCACGAATCGCTTACTCGCATTGACCATCTCAGCTCTAAATCTCTCCGCCATGACAGGACCCGACTCGTACTCTCACCCTCTATACCAAACACCACCTCCCTTCATCTCACCCCCAGGTCCCTCTATCACGACCGGACCCAACGCTCACTCTCCCCCCTCGTACCACAACCCGCCTCGCTTTATGCAGAGTCCCAAACAAGGTGTGGTATTCAAAGCATCTACGGGCCTGCGGACTACTGTCACGATATCCTCCAATCGCTACGATATCTGCCTCATTCGCCTTCTCTGCAAAGCCAATTCAAACGTCCTAAAGCATCCACTCAGTCCCGGTCTTGTCGTATTCAACGGTGTACCCTTCAGCCCTCAACGCGGACAACACCTTGTCCCTTTTATCAATGGCGAACAATGGCTTGCGGTCATAGAAAATGCTGCAGTATCACTCTCAGACACGGCTGAGTGAGTGATTCTTTTCCTTCGAGGTGCTAAACATTAATCGTAACCCTTCATTCAGTAATCCATGTATCCCGCTGCCAGCCTGCCAAAAAGGAGCATACTACATCCTGCGATCCGGAAACCACGAAGTCCTCGCTCAAATCTCGGGGGCTACCGATGAAGAGGTCCGTTTTGACGGAAATTCAGTTCAGCCTTTCATCCAAGACGATACATCGGGTGATATCTTTCCATCTATCAGCTCAGTTCACGTTGGCGAAAACCTTTACTGCTTCATCGACAGACACTGGTTCCGTCTATCCGTACAAGACATCATTTCCAATGCTGGAGCTGAACTGGTCTATAAGACCCCTCCTAGGGAGAGGGCGAGTGCTACTAGCCACTCGTTTAGTCCTGGATTGGACTTGCGCTTCGTTGGCATCAGTAGTCGTGAACTCAGCCTGAGAGACTCACTTGGATTTGGACCTGAAGACAGTTATGACAACAAAACCAGGAGGACCGTGCCATCCACCCCCACCCCCGCTCAACTTGGACGGCCTTAATAAGGCTGAGACTGTTTTGCTCGCTCATAGTCCGTCTAAATATATTATTTAATCTCCTATTCTTTTGTTATCTCACCTTTAATCAAAGTATATCTCTATTGTAAGTTATCCATAGAGGAAGAGTTACCAATAATACATTAGTCGGCAGTAATTCTCATTTTGCCCTGAACGTTTCTGCCTGCGGCTTGGTCAACATGAATGGCGTTGATTACTACCTCCACTACGTTACGCCTTCAAACTCCTTCGGTCAATTCAGACGACTTTGATTTCGAGGTGCGTTGCTATAAGTATAGACACTAAAGGAGAATAGTAATAAAGTATCCACCTCAAGATGATCCATGCCCAAGGGAGGGAAACAAGGGCTATGGCATTCGGGGGACACTAATGGACATCGAGTCGTGCCGCATTCTGAGTGATTTTTCGCGCCCACAATCACCTCCCAGTACGGTATTTTCACCTGATTTAAACCCATAGGTGCGTTGTCCGCTCCGTATTTATAGTCCACGAAGGCGAATCGAGCAAGCGCCCGAATTCAGCCCAAATTCAGTCGGAGCTCGATCGGAGCTTCCTTTTGTTCGCCAAGCCTCCTTGTGTTGCGCGGGGCCTCCGAAAACAAACAAATTGAATGATGACGATATGAATGGTGATGTCATTGGGAGTCGGCATCTATCCTTTTTCAAAAGCCATACAAGAAGCTCTCCAAAGACGATGAGGAGCTCCCAATCTCGTAGACCACTACGCTCACCCCTGCTATGTCGACGTCTTCATCCATATTCCCTCGTCTACCCCGTTATGCCTTATACATTCTGTTTACCGTCCAAATATGTGCTGCTCAATACCGAGACCCTTACCGACGAAGGAGGATGTCGCCGGCTAGGATTATTGTGGGCTGCGTAATAGGTAGCTTATATCTCATCTTGATAACATGTTAGAGCTAATTTCTATGGCCATAGGAGTCATAGCTTTTATAGTCTTGCTTTTGGTGCTAATCGTGCTCAGGCGACGAGTTCAGAGGCGCAATGTTGGGACTACACCACTTCCAGCAATGGGTCCAGGGCGAAGTAGGGTGTTTCATTTCGGACCTCGAACAGGCCCCATGTCGAACTTTCCTTCCAGCACGTCACAAACTGGCGGGCACACAACGAATTCGTATCCAGTAGGGTCTAACGGACCACCGACGCCAGGGCCAAACTACGGAAACTACCCCACGAACTCCCAATATCCGACCACAGCTCAAGAGAATAAGAATCAGCAACAGTATCAACCTCCTCCCTATCACAAAAACTTAGAAGCGGGTGAACAATCCTTAGGCCACGTGAGTTGTCGCTTTCAACTATTATTTGATATCGGACGTAACGATCTTACCCTTTCCTTTCGTTAGCCTACACCGCCGGCGCCTGCTCATACAACGCAAAACTACAACCCCAACACATTCGTCGGAGGGTTCCGTGCTTAAATACCATCTCACTTCTTTCATCGCCTTTGGTGGGTATGGGCAACCTACCTGATTTACGATAGATACCGCTAATTCCCATTGACACTCATGATACATTTTGTACGAAACTTTGCATTTGAACGCTGTTCATAAAGTTTGTCTAGTGAATTCTAATCTGACTATAGTTATATGTAACCCATACTCGTCCTACGGCCTTCGTCAGGAAAGTCAGAAGGCTATGCTAACAGAATCTTTACTAATCCTCGTCGTTCAGGCCCTCTTCAGCTTCCATCTGGTGCGCGCCACAACGACATCGTGGGCGAATTCAATCTTACATGTTCGAACATCTGCCTACGCGGACGTACCCTACATACCCTTTACAGACCACATGAACATCTGACACTGACTAATCCAATGCGCCGTGACGGATGAGGTTTCCTTCTTTAGCCATGCGCCGAGGAACGCCACATCTTGGCATTTCATGTCCGATTCGCCATATTCGGGTGCAATTTCCCAAAGGTCGACCATGGTCTTCAGGGGACGAGAAGTGTGGGGAAATACAGACTATGTATGTAGAATCCATATATTTTACGAAAAATCCAGGGTTATATAGGGGGAAAGGTGGAACGAACTTCGAGGCCCGAGCATGATGGTGTGGTTCTCATTGGCTCCTCCGCGTCACAGAGAGATACGAGTGTGTTACGTATAAATAAATGTGTCGAATTCATATGTAAGAATGAATGCTATGAAGCCGGAAGGGACACTACTGGAAGACCTGTCTAATACTCCAATGTGCTGTTGGCATGCCCCTGCCCAGCCTGCAGATCTGTCCATGTTTGAGCACCTGGGTTTTAGAAGGTTTGATGATGATGGATAAGGAGAAACGAGAATGGCAGCGATGTACGACATGAAAAAATTCTCTGAGATCGCCGTTGTCAATGTCACTCCATTCCAACGCAGAACATACGCAACAGGACAAGGGGCGCCTGACTGACAGCGGCAAAACATTGATACCAATTGGAAGTACATAACTGTGTACCTCGCGCCGCTGGGTTGTGGAAGATTTGGACGGAGATCTTCGCACCAACGCTTGGGTCATGATCACGTCTAACCAAAACATGATGTTCTTACATATCAGATTCTAGCCGAAGAAGGATTTCTCTCTTCGGGAAGACTCAGCGTTCGCATGGGGCAGATGGAACTATTGCGATTAAACACCGGGTACATTGGGGAGGTCTTTACCTCCTCTATCGAGAACCTAGAACCGTCCCAAGCGCACAGGGTAGACCATCTCTAGATGTGAGGTTCGTTCCAATTAGGGAGTCTACATTCACGTTCAAAACACACGCCGCTATATTGAGATTAAATCGATGGGAACTGAACGCAAATGACACGGATTCTAGCATCGAAGCATGGAAAGGACGGATACGTGTCGACAAGAGCTTATTTCCAAATCCAAATGGATATGTTTCATTGCGTGCGGTATCAGCGGGGCATGCGGCGTCTACCGTTCACAATCGCCACAGCCGAGCGGAACACATGAAGAAGCAAAAGCTTAACATTCACAGGTACGGTCATGGAATTAGAGCGAGACATTCTGTCTGGGCGTTGGGTGTAGCACGGTTTCATCGGCCGTCTGAACGGCGGGGCATCGGAGAACAAGGAGCCTAGTTATCTGTCGTTCTCAAGGCCTCAAAAAGGAAAAACCCACATTCGCAAAAATTTCAATTGATATCAGATAGATAGGAAGGTCCGTCTGTCAGGACTCAGAACCGCGTATTTGACTGGACCTCCCATGTGAAAGGTCTAGACATACCCTTTGGTTTGACAAGGACAATAGAGCGGTCGCTCACCCTGGGTGGGCTGGTTCAACGAAGCTCGATGCAGTCCATGTATCAAGCCCACGAATCACCACCCTAAAAATACAAACTGGTCTAACCCATCAAGACCTCTATTTCTATCGAACTCTGTTGACACAGCCGCTCAAGGGCACAGGGCATGGAGGGAAGGTGGTCATTATCTTGCAGGAGTCTACTTCCCAATGTCCCAGCGGAAGATACGGCTGGGATGTCTCGATGACCGAGGTAAAGCTGCTTCTCCGGTGGGAAGGAACGTCCATATCAGAGATATAATTTAATATATCATACACGTTTCCATCATTTGCTTAGTCGCGGGGCAGTGTAGAGAACCAGCGATACCACGAAACACCACCCGGACGCTCTTCATGGTATCTGTCGTATAACCAAGCCCCCAAGGTATAGCTACCGGTTTAAATACTATCTAGTCGACAAAGCACGATAATGAGCAAGCGGGAGAAGTGTATTGAAGAACAACCATATGTTAACATCCCATCGACTCGTGATTCTCGAGAGAGGATTCTTGAATGATGACTAGTGTGTTGCTATTTCTGTGAGGATTCTCCCAGAGGAATGAAGCGCAGTTGGTTGTCACCTGGACGACTTGACAAATTGCCGTTATCAAGCTCAGTACAGTGCAGAAAGGATGTCTGACAAGGCATGGGTCTACCGCGATAGCCGTAGAATTAAAACATCGTTTTCCTCCCTCTCTACCATGCTAGGCGGGGAACTCCCGATTTCAAGGTTCCACAAACCTGCGCTCCGGTCATTCGAATTAAGCTTGAATGACAGAAATACCCGTTGACTTTTCCGGCCCGATTATGGTGTGTTTCAAGGTTGCTAAATTGGCATGAAAGGAAGAACTTCTACGCCGTGATGGTGCACATCCCCGAGGAGCGTAATGTTCGCCTAGCTCGAGAGTGCTCTGATCTATCGAGATAGTGGACACCGGATAGGACCCCTAACCGTTATGTCAATCCCCCTTCTCGATTCGGGACCTCGAGTGTTGCAAATAACACGAACGGGAACGAATCGAGCGTGCGTGCTCCGTCTGTTCTGCAAGTTCCGCGGAGCCAGCAATTAGGCTTCCAATCGGGCCTAACTTCTTTAAAAATAGCCCAAAGAGGTTATATAGAAGCCAAAACACTGCTTTCAGAACATGTCGACCTACTCTGAGTGTCCCGTCATACCATCCTCTATTCCAGCCGATTTCTTCTTTCATATGCGCTGACAACGCCACCAGCCCGGGTCGGATTCTTTTCTCCAGATTCTGTCTTCTATCTAAGTCTCTGAAAAACCAATCATCGCCGAGCCTTTAGTCATGACTTGGCCACTCAAAGTGACATTGGAACCTCGTATGTCACGATCCCTGTTTAAAGTTTAGTCTTCTTGTGTCACGATAAACCCCCATCCGATCGTCGTGGTCTTTCCATACTGAAGCACCCGAGCAAAGACTCAAGCTCGCAGTACGACAATCGAGCACATACCGGCTGGAGCTTATAAACCTACCGAGCAATCACGCATGGATAACGTAGGCGAGAAGGGTGTATTCGCAATGATTTCGTCTTCCGCCACATAGGAAGAAGCAACCTCTCTGTATTCGCCGGTCTTCTAAATGCTGTATACCGTGAGCCCACTGGGTATCGATAGAGGAAGTACACCCGGTTAAAGGATCCAATAACGGTCCAGCCCACGGTGAAAGAACCGAGAGACTCGACATTGCACAAGTCGCGACAGTCATCAAGGACTCGGACGCGGGGTGGCCCCTATCTGTCACGGGGTCCTCCCAGAAAACATACGGCGCGTTTGGGGGCAAGCCATCACACAGAAAACATATTGGCCGTCTGGGGGTATGCCAACCCCCTTGCGCTCCCATGACATAAACCATCCCAAATAGTTAACCATTTATAAAGCCTGTAAACGACCCCCCCTTTCGGCAATTCCGCCGGACGTCATGTGACTCGTGTCGTGACAGAAAACATATCGACAGGGGTTATGTTCAGTACAAAGGGGGATATATGTACACGTACGTAGACAAGATCGCGAGCAGTGGAATTGACAGGAGCAGGTAGCTAAATATACATCGGACAAGTTATAAGGAGATATGTAACTACGTGTTGGTATGTCGTCCAAGATAGTCGAGAGCAGAGTCCATGGCAGCTGGTTCCTAAAACTAGGAACCGAGGATAAGGAAATGGTGACGATAGATATATGTACATAATGGGTGTGGCAAGGTGAGGATACGAGATACACGAGCACCGTATGTAGAAGCTCTATACGTGAAGCGCGGCATGAAATGTATAAAGATACGAGTAATGTTAAATGTTCGCACGTCGAGGAGTTGTATCAAATGAAAAGTATATGAACATGCGAGAACGCGGATCGAGGACAGCAAAAAAAAAAAAAAGATCTGCAAGCACACAGGGTCAATCGAGACGTCGGACCAAGAACGAAAATATGACAAACAAGAAAACGATGCACGGAAAAACGACAGCAGTCGAACATAGTGAGGAAGCGAACAGCAGAGAATGCGCAACAGCGAACAAGAACAAGAACAAGAACAAGACATAAGCTAAAATAGACGAGCGGCGAACTACGAGATTAGCAATGACGTGTAACATAAGGAGCATAACATAACAAGGTTCGAGAGGGAGTTGGGGATATGTCAAGTCAAGATAACATACCACTACCCACGTCCATAGCGGCATGTGTCTGGAATGGAAAGCCTACACGATGTATCAAATGATTAAACGCGCAAAAAAAGCGCCAAGCCCGTCGCCGAGCGCAAAAGAGATCGGTACCACCGGCAGCCGAGTAGGGGAGAGATGAGGAGTGAAGAAAGGGGAGACGTTGCCGTCGGCCGAGTCAAGGAGACGAAAATCATATGTGCATCATAACCCTTAATCGTAATCGTATGTCGCGGCGATCATGATCGTGCTGAATGTTATGTCGTGGTCGGAGATCGGAAAATCGGAAATGAAATGGAGCAGACGAAGTGGCGCATGGAAGGGGATACGAGCGAGTAGTAGTCCAAGTTGAGCGTTGAGAGATAGGCGAAGGATGGGGTAGATGGGGAATTTGAATGAATGAAGAGAAGCCAGTGGAGCCATGCACTCCGCCTGGTTCTCTAGTCAACGAGCCGCACAACGTCACCCATAACGACCACCCTAAGCCTCCTCTCCTTCTCCCTCCTAACATCCCTCCCATTAATCCCCATCGAGCCCATCTTATCCCGCCCCCTCTCCTTCCCAAACCTCTCCCTCTCACGTTCCCGCAAAAGCATGGCATCCCTTTCGCCCTCCTTCGCCAGGGCAACCACAATCCTCACCACCTCCCCCGTATCAAAGTCCTCATACTTGTCCACCGGCATCGCCGCGTTCAGGTAAGTGAGCAAAGTCGAGATCGTGAGATCGTCCGTCGCTTCGTACGTCGTTGAGAAGAGGTGGTGGATCGAGGAAAGGATAAAGTGTTTCCTATTCCGTCCAAATGTAAATATATAATAGAAAATAAAAAGAAAAGAAACGTACCGTCCAGATGGAGAATCCAAATCCATAAGTCCGACAGGATACCTCCTCCCCATCATCTGCGGCTGTTCCCTCTCCTTCTCCTTCTCCTTCTCCCTTTCTCTTTCCCTCTCCCGCTCCCTCTCCCTTTCGCGTTGTTGCTGAAGATATCCATATCCCACATCCCCAACATACGCTTCATACCCTCTAAACTCATCCACATACCCAAAGTTGGCACCATACCCCGCACCAGCCCTCCACACCTCCCTTTCGCGCTCATGCTCGTCCTCAACTTCCCTATCCACCATCATCATCTCTCCCTCACCCCGCATCCGCAGGTCGCGCATATCAATATCGCCGTCCCCATCCACCATCTCCTCTTTCACCCTCCGCACTTCCTCCTCGCCAACCTCGCCGCGTTGTACTAGGCCCGCCGCCGCATCCTTGTTGTTGCTGGGTTCGTGCGTGCCTTCACCTCCCTCTCCTTCACCCTCCGCCTCTAAATCCGGCTCGCCCTCCGCATCAACATCAACGATCTCAATGTCGTCCAGACCCTGACTCTGTCCCTGCGCCTCTCCTTGTCCTTCAGCCGCCCCTCCGCCCTCTCCTCGCTGAGCACCAAAACCCGCCGACCAGTTCCGTACACGCCTCAGGCCAGTCCCAGACGCAAGCGGCTGGTTCGCATACATCCCATTCGCAGCAGCAGCACCACCATTGTGCATAGTAGAACCCGACGAAGCTGGGCGTGCATTCGGGCTATTGGGGCTCGGATGCAACCTCCACTCCATCTGCCTCCCATTCGCGTTGTTCCTCGCACCATTCGCAAGACCCGCATGCGGACCCTGTTGACCTCTCGACACTCCATCGAAAACATGGAACGTCCCCACACCCCTGCCGTTCCTTGCACCCCCGTTCAAGCTCGCGTTGCTCGAGGAATGGTGGAGGTGGCCGTTGGTCCTGTACGGATGGAACTCTCTCTCCCTCTCGCGCTCAAAACCTCTAGACGAGGACGAAGTATACCCTCCCCCTCCATTACCCGAATGCCGATTATGATGCTGATGAACACCCCTCCTCGTCCTCTGCGGCCCAACACCCACACCCATCCTCCGCTCATCAATCTCAACCTCCGAATCATCATCGTTCCCTTCTCCTTTCATGCTCACATTCCCGTTCAACACGCTCGAGTTCGGAGCAGCAAGCCGAGTCGACCGCCCATTCGCGTTCCTGTTGTTGTTCACCTCGACAGACAACGACGAGCTGGTATCGCTCATCAACTCATCCTCGTCTCCCTCGCCATCTCCGTGGCGGTCGCGGCTCTGAACGTGGGTGCCAGAGCCGCGTGTGACACGATGTTGGGAAGAGCCGTTGTTGGCGTTATTATTGCTGCCGTTCAGCCCGTTCGCGTGGAGGTGATGTGCCGCGTTGACAAAGGAAGATGAGGAGGAAGACGGGGGCGGAGCTTGCTTCATCATGTTCATAGACGAGATCTTTTGTGCCCGACGTTGACTAGACAATAATTTTTATTTATTTATAAGCGGTTGGTGTTAGCGACGGTTAGAAAGAAAGAAAGAAAGAAAGGAAAAGAGAGAGAGAGAAAAGGAAAGGAAAGGAAAGTAAGAAAGTAATGATTACTCACTGCCTCGCAACACACTTGACCCGATGCTGCACCCACGGGTACGCACAAAAGCTCGAATCCTGTCGCAACTGCACCCACTTTTGGCAAAGCTTGCAAAACACGCGGTTAGGCTCCACTTCGCCTTTTTTTTTTTTTTTAGGAATATATGATGGCGAACGAACGTGGACAAGGATCGCAGAAATAAATAAAAAGTCAGCAAATTGAATTGAGCTCAAGAAAAGAAAAGAAAAGAAAAGAAAAAAATTGGGACATACCGATGAGATGATCCCTTCTCAAGGTATCAGCTCTCTGCTCTGCATTCCTCCTTCTCGATTCGTGTATAGGCGCGTACGTGCTCGGCGTAAGATCATGGAACCCGACCCCTCCTCCAATCCCAACACCAACACCGTCCGAACCCCGTCCTTCAAGCTCTCTCACCTCCCTCTCCCTCTCCCGGTCTCTCAGCTGCGACCCATGACCATGCCCATTATGATTATGCGACTCGCGCATGTGATGAGAAGAGGCCAGGGCTTTAAGCGAGTCCGATGAGCTGCGTACGGATATGGATTCTTTGGCTTTGGCTTTGTCTTTTGCGTCTCGTTCTCGTTCTCGTTCTCGTTCTCGGTCACGTTCACGTTCCCTATCCCTGTTCGCACCATTCGCAACCTTTGAACTCTCGCCTCTAGCCACCATCGCACCACCAATAGACAACGCGGCGAGCTGCGTTCCCGAAGGCGGCGGAGCACGCGGGATATGGGCGTTATTGTTGTTGTTGTTGCTGTTGCTGTTAAGGTTGTCTTTCATGTTGTGAGACCTCGAAGAACCGGAATGATCGTTCCTCCCATTCGATGTGGCAGGACCAGGGGGTAGGCGCAAGCACCCAGCACGGTGTTGCAGCCATTTCTGGACGGCCAGGAGGTGGTCTTCGGGGGAGACGTTGAGCCATGTGTCGCATCTGCTAGAAGGTGAACGGACGGCATGGGGTTAGTGAGATAGCTACGAACCTGTTGCACAAGATCCTTTCCGCGTCAAATTTCCTTACGTCTGGGTCTTGCGAGAAGAGGTTGTTGCGCTCTTCGAGGGCGTAGGCGTTTTTGTTGTTTCTATACGAGATGAGGAGATGTCGGTAAATAAAGACGACTACTCACATCTTCTTAGCCAAACAACTCTTCCTATGCGCATCCCACGGAATCGAACAGTACGTCGAGTTCGGTCTCAGCCTAAAATAAATAAATAAAAAAGTATCATCATCATCATCAAAAACGCCTGAACACTCGAAACTGACCGTATCCACTTGTCACAGCTCGCACACAAAACCCTATAAGCTTCAAACTGCGCAACATAGGGATCAGCTCTCAGATAATCAATCCTCTCCTCCTCCGTCCTCTTTGCTCGGCGTCTCTTGGGCGGGTGAGCGCCTCCTCCATTCGCGTTTGCGTTTGCGTTTGCAGCTGCAAGTCCGAGTCCGAGGCCACTCAGACCCAGCTCTAGACTTAGACCTAGTCCATTACCGAAGGCGTTGTTGTTGTTACCGTTGGAGGAGGAGAAGCCGGGGTGGTTCCGATGAGACTCGTTATGGTTGGAGAAGGACGCGGCAGCGGCGGCGGCGGCTGCTGCCCCGCTCCGGGTTGAAATGGCGGGAGGGTCGGTGTAGAGTCTTGATGTTGAGTTCGAATGCGAGTGAGGTCTGGAGCTGGTAGAGGGTGGGCAGCTAGATCACAGCACCGAATATACATACCCAATATGCGCATATAATCGAGGAACACACAATCAGCACCCACTCGATGTCTGGGAACAAAAAGGTATAGAAGACGTACCAAGTAGCCCGATGCGCCTCCCACATCTTGACAGTGAACACCCCACTCTCGTCGTCCCTAATATTCACGTTCAGCCCACACGCAGGACACACGATATGCCCATTTGCATATTCCTCTGGTAGTTCAGGGTTCGGCTTGGAGCTGGCATTGCCGGTGTCGTTCGCAGAGTTGGCGTTGGCGTTGGACCCCGGTGGTTTACCCTCCTTGCCAGTGGGATCATTAACCTTGGACGATGGAGCAGCGGCAGAGGCGTCCTTATCAGACACGGCATCACTATCCGCGTGCTCGACATCGGATGACGAGGGGGGCTCTTTGAGAGGCGGCGTGCTGGATACACCGAGTTGGCGCGGGGCAGAGCAGGCACGGGGAGGACACGTACGACGATGGGGACGCCCTCGGCGAGGGAGGTGTGGACCCCGAGGAGGATGAGGTTGTTGGCCTGCAGCACGGTTAGGAGGCGAGTCGGACAGTAGAAGAGAGACGCACTTGGACGTAGAGTCACCGGGCATCGTGTGAGTTGCCGGGCAACAGGAGACGTAGCAGAGAGTAAGGAAGGGAAGGAAAGGGAAAGGAAGGGAAAGCCAAGGTATATACAATTCCAACACTACATCGACACATCCGATGTCCTGTCCAACACGGCTCCTCGGGATGTTCGCCCAAATGTAAAATGTCCCTAAAATGTACGTACGTACGTGTTTTTTTTTTTAATTTTAGAACCTTGGCGACAACTACAAATCTGGGTTGCGGATTTTGATTTCCGTTCGTTGGTGCGGGTGACGGGGTTGAGTGAAAAGGAAGAACAAGAATAGAATTCAGGAAACACAACGTCAAGATCGGAAATCGACCACACCCTTGCCAACATGAATGGATCGGGAAGTAGTGGCTCCGAGAGAGTGTAATGAATGCCCATAACAGCTGGAAACGCACCACTACTTACTTTGCGTTACAGGAAGAAGAAGCTTGACTCCCTTATCCAATCCACTACCAATCATAACGTCGTGTGCACCACCCGATCCGAGGCATCGAATCGACGATCCAAGCACGATCTCGATATCGCACCGATTTCCTTCTTCCTTCCTTCCTTTCCTTAAGTCATACCCGTACCTAGGTTATGCACACTCACTTACTAACCTGACCTCGAGCAAAAAACATCATACCGGTTACCCGAGATAGGCAGCACTCGTGCATGCACACACACGTACGGCGAAGGAAGCGAAAGAAGGAACGAACAAGCAGTTCACTGTGCGTAAAGCAACCTGTCATTGTGCCCACACAACTTGAGATCCTCCTCCGAATATCAAGTTCACACGCTCAAAAGTCCACGCCGAAGTGATACCCGATCGGATCTCGGCCAACCCTCTCCCCCCCCCCTCTCTCTCTTTTTTTCCCTTTCTAGACATTCATTCATTACCTAAATTATTGTTCAACTTATTTATTTTGTTATTTTATGTACATACTTGATATCATTTAGATTTAATTATGTCATAACCGGCGTTGAACGTTGAACACCCGTGACCTCCGCTTTAGGGGGTTACATACAATAGTACGTTCCCCTCCTCTCTCTTTCCGTTAATTTTTCCAGCTAACCGAAAAAAGAAAAGAAAAAAAACAGCACCACCTCAACATTACCGATAACTAATCTTCCCACAACATAGATCTATCATAGACCTCTCGGCGAACTTGAACAGCCGGGGCTCTTCGCACCCATGACTTGTCATTATTACTGATGATGGTTCGGTGAAGGATCCTCCGCCGCCTCCCGACGCGGACGTCTAACCAATATATTCCTCCTATCTTTTTATCTTCGGAAGACTGACTTCCGAGTTCGATTCCCTTTCGCTTTCCCATTTCGATTTCCAAGTACAAGCACTATTCCGATCGAGTACTTTTTCGGCTACGATTTTCGAGTTACCACTTTCGAGTTACGATTACCATTTGCGATTATATATCATCCTTCCTTCCTTCCTTCCTTCCTTCCTTTAACTGCTTCCATTTCAATTCCTTCGTCTTTTCTTTGTACATTCGTAATATATCACTACATTATCATTATCATCAGAAGCGTAACGCGTAACTAGAACTAAAACTAAAAAATAAATAAAAATAATCAAGCAAGTATGTACGACCGACACGCATCATCGAGCCGGACGGACCAAGGACGGACCAACTTCTACCTTCTATCTCCTCAACCCCTTTCCTTTTCTTTCCTTTCGACAACCGAATTACCCAACTCCCGGTATGCACACTCTCCTATCAAATAAAAAAAGACGAGTAGATCAAGTAAAGTACTCACAACAGACAGACACGGCATGGCATGGCATTTAGTCCAGAGTCTCGACCTAAATTAAACTAAACTGAAATGAGGCTAGAGGAGAGGATTTGGAAATAATGAGGGATCGTCCCGCAGCAACAACAACAACAACAAGGACTGATAGATGACAAGAACCCTGAACAAACACTTCAAGCTTCAAGCCCTCGGAAGCACCGGGTAAGTATATGCTTATCCCGCGCAGATCCCTATATCCCCTGCCCAATCAAATCGAGTCTAAGAGTAATATTCCAGTGTAACGAGACTTCCGAAACTATAAGGATAACCGATAACCATAAATGCGTCTATTACTATTACTATTGCCATTGCCATTATGTACTATTAGTATACATACGCCACCCCGCACCAACATGTTGTCAAGTAACTAGTTTTCGTGCTACTAGGTTTGACGTTTGACTCGACTTGGTAGCCCAAGTCCTCAGTAGGCCCACGACACGACACGACACGACAAAAGGAAGGGGGCGGCTAACGTAGCTAAGTAGAGATCTATAATATAACAAGTAGCTAAGTAGATACTTAAATGATATAAGACAATAGATTATAGAAGGAAGACGATCTGCGCTCCAGAGTTGGACGTTGAGGCGGCATTGAAGCAGCAGGTGCCGGAGCCTGACGTTCCGAGGGCTTGTCTGTCCGTCAAAGTCAAACCCTAACACAGAACCTAGAACTAAAGCCGATTTACCAAGTACGTACATAGCCGAATGACGAATATATGATTACAATATTACAATATTATAATATATTCCAAGCAGCTAGTAGCTAGTAGCATTAGGACAGGACCCGAATGACGATGTGATTAGATTAGCCTGAGCGACGGAGGGACGATCGCTATAGACGCAAGTAAGCAAGTAGCCGTTACCGGTTACCGCTTCTTCTCGCCCGTTAGGTTGTATGTAGACGAATTGTGACTGTGACCGATGACCCATGACGCAAGCTGCTTACACTGAACTCCCTCGCTCCTAAGTACGAGCCAGACAACCGGACTCGGGGGCACACCACACACGCGAGCGAGTCCATGATAACGACTCAGCCCTGTGTCCATGTGTCAACGCCTTAGTACCCCGGCCGTCGGTCATCCCCATCGCCTGCTTAATAATAATAATAATCCTCTAGTACTTTGTTTCAGTGACCAGTCCAACTTCAGAATTAAAATTAAAATAACTTGTAAGAATTAAACAGAACGATCTCTCAGGTGCAGGGCTACTTACTACTGATCACGACACCATCCGACATCAGATTTCATAACTGCGTTTCCCGAGGGTTTAGATCACCATCTTAGACCCAGCAAGCAGCCATGGTCGTCTTACATACATACTTAATACTTGGCTTATTATGGACTCTCTGGGTCCCGTGGATGCCATGAATCACCCCGTTCAGTGTCACATTGATGCTCATGTCTTGTCTGTCAGGAGGAAGGAGGAAGGAGGAAGGAGAACTGGAATAGGAAGAGCAATGGGGAAGCTCTTATGCATTGACGGTGAGACCCCGACGGGGCTATGGAGTGAGATCAAAGAGATGTGCAGAATTGTCACTGTGGAGCGGCGGCACGACTCGAGTGCGAAGATCTTCTGCTACTATTAGTGGCTCAGCTCCCTCCCTCAGGCTATATGTAGTCCGTACTAATGGCCGTATTCCTTATCCGAGAGTCACCCCTGAAAACTATTAGTTTCGAACAATTAAATATATGTAGCCATCGAATTTGGGTTCTGGGTCGAATAACATTGGTAAATAGGGTTTGAATTCGACGAACGACTTCTAAGTAAGCTAAACACAGACTTAGGTTAAGTAGGTATGTACACAACACCGTACGTCGACGTGTCATGTAATGCTAATTGTAGTCTCCAACTATGAATTACGATCATCATATGATACTTACACTTACCGTGACGTGTGCCTAGTAACTACCTACATACTAATTGCGAGTCACATCCCAAACGAGCAGATCCAATTCCCCCCACACACACTTAGAGCTGCCGCTCCACACTGCAACCCGGCTGACCGACTCCCGAGAACATACGCGACCTGTACCCCTCCCCCCCCCCAGCCTATGGGCTTTGCCCCGAGGATCATCGACGCGCGACGCATTCGAGTCGCATCGCCGATTCTGGAAAATCCAGTCAGCTTAGTTAGCTTAGTAGGTATACATAGCGGCTGGGATCTGGGAGAATATTCCCGCTTCCCGGCTCTTACGTCGAATGACGCACGAATGAATATGATTGGACGCAACACTCCACCCACCCGCCCACCGCCCTCGTTCTGTCATCCAATTTCCTCGCCCCCCCCCCCCCTCGTCCCCATCCGACTTTCCCCGGGCTTCCTCTTTCGACTTGTATTTCGATGTCGGTTCGGTTAATATTGAGACACCACCCAGTGTAGTACGCCTCCGACGCGGGAGAAAACCTGCCTCCTCCTTACCTCCCTCCTGCCCTCTACATAATGTAATCTATGATCTGTTTTGTCATCATACATACTCAACCTGACCGGTTCGGCGGATGGAAATCACGGAAGTCATCACCGGATATCACATCTATCATGTATCATGTCGAAAATCGGCTCTCGTTCGTATCCGAGGTACATACGCTCATTGATCTGGATCCATCCTTATTTCCGAATCCTTATATCATAAACCAGGGCTCACAGAAATTAGAACCCTCATTTTCTGTATATCGTCAATACATCAAACCTTTGGTTATTAGTAATCAGCAAGCGGTCTTACTATTAGCAATCGGAAGCCCGGGTTCCCCGAGTCGAGCTGAGGCCCATATAATAATTAATAAACTTGGCTAAGTACTAGCTGGCGAGTCTAGAGCCGAATCGGGGGGCAGTTCTGAACGTTAAAGGCTTACACAACTGCACACCCCATTATTCATATCATCCCGCGAAACGACCTGAAGGGTGTCCTGGGACATCGGAGCTCGTCGGAGACGATGCTCGAAAAAGCGTGCTTAGATCGACACATGAGCGCCACTACATTCCCTAGGTATCTCGCTGATATGGTCTATAGTATGCTCAAAGCTTCATGCCAATCGTTCCCAGATGGCGGCCAGAGAATGCAATAATAACCCTTTTGATCGACTTGCCTGTCGGTGCATTTGGTGGTGTCCACCACACATGTCGTAAGTATATATATATATAAAATCGGGTACCCGGGTACTACCCCTTGAACGCCATGCCATGTCTGAGAAGCTGGCTGGTTCAAAGTTAGAGGCAGGGTGGTCTCTATAGATCCTCCACGGAGAAATCAGACAGAAAAACCTAACTCGTCACTCGCAACAACCCAACGACGCGCCAGTGGAATACTAAGCCAGGTATCCGGGCGCTGATGTTCAAGTTCAAACTTGACTCCACATGGCTCGATTAATATAATGATTAATCCATCATAGATCCAACCTCGTGCCTCGACCCTTTGAAATTACGCAGCCCAAGTTAAAATAATAAGAACAAAGATCCTGCCCATTCTCATCCCATCCTTTTATTTTACAAGTAGGAAGAAGATCTGCGCCCTAGTCTAAGCCTGAGAGTCTGTCTCATATCTGCACCCCAGATTCGTAAATTGTGCGCCGGTAGCTTCGGCGAGCTCCTAACGGGTCTAGAATAGACAATAACGTCTGCGTAACAACTTGAAATCTGCTTCAACTCGTGTCCCATCCCACCGTCGCCCAAAACCACATTCTATTTCTCCGGCTCGCCCGATGTTGTCGCTCCAAGTTCCCACTTGAGTCGGATCTCCGGTTGGGGAAACCCTGGCCATCATGGATAAGCGTAAGCAGCTGAACGTCTCTCTGCCTGCCGCTATTGCAAGTCTGGTTCGGGAGATCTGACGGTGAACCTCACTTGAGACGCCGGTCCCGGCATCCATGACGAGTAGGGGTAGCAGGAGACTACCAACCAACTTGGAACGAGTAAGGACAGTCGTGGCTCACATGTACAGACTAGTAATAACTACACACCGTAACAGTCTGGTATCAAGAACACCGTCAAAGTAAGCGCAGAGTCGAAACCTGAATCGAGCGATTGAACGTTCACAAGCTCTATTACTACATATTAGACTTAGACTGGATAAGCTATCAGTTAATTATAAACAGACCTTAGCAAGGTTCAAACTAACATGGACATGTTTACGTCCCGATCCGAAACGCCGCCCACCCCTCCATATTCCACGTTCCAGCCTCCCGTTTTGCTTCTGGTCCGCACGGTGCGTAGGTGGAGCAGACATAAGTTGGCAAACGCTCTTTCTCCACTCTGCCTTTCATGAGCTAATCGTAGGTCATCGCCATATCATATCATAGCACTGCACTTCTTCCCTGCTTCTCAATTCCAACGACAGAATTAGACTAAGCTTAATTGTAAGGCCTCGATCCCCGACCTCCCCTCTTTTACCTATGGGCAATCGGAAGACTCAAAGTTCTGTCGTTCCGATTTCGTCTTGTGCTTCTTAATTCATGCAATCCAAGCCAAGTCTACATGCCAAAGAAAGTAACGAACATCAAATGAAGTAGGAATAAACATAATACTCAAATACTCCCATATCCACCTTCCTCCAAAAAATCACTCATAACCCTCACAACCTTATCCAGACCTTCCAACCACTTCTCCAACCCCACATACAGCTCCTCGAGCGACCCGCCCTGCGCAATTCGGGCATAAAAGTCTTTGCGGCGGGGCACGGCATGGATGGCGATCTGATCACGAACATAACGACACACGCCAAAGATAAAATAATTAGTTAGTTAACTTGACATTTATTTGCTTGTTTAAATACGAGAAGTGAGAAGTGGGGGTGAGGGTGGAAACGACAAATGGAATGAACGGACGGAGCTAGGAAAAGCTCGGTCGAAAACGAAGACGACGGATGGATGAGTCAAAGGTTAAGATTAAGCTCCAAGAATCCAAGAAGAACAAGAACGGCAAGACTACTGTTAGGTCCAAGACCAAGGCTAAGACTAAGCCATGATACGATCGTCTTCGTCATCGCTGGGGGAGGGCATCCGAATCAGGGCGGAGAAGAAACAAAGACATCGTGTCTTCCCCGCCGACTGTCCATGGCCATATGGCATACGCCCCAATTGATGGCCTTGTCGAGCACTGATGTAGTGGCACGCCCCCAGCCGAATGAATACACACCCATGTACAGGCATTGGGTGGCCCCGTCAGAACACCCTAGTCCCATCCGATAACCATGCGGCCGAATGCCATCGAATGAAAGAAAGGCCGTGGACCCTCAAAGGGTGAAAGATCGAGACCAGGCATCAAATCGAACGAACATGAAGCCACACGAGCCCCAAAGCGTCATTGATTCTGAGCGGCATGAAGATGGGCAGAGAAGGAAAGAAAGAACATCCATTGTTGGATTGAACCGAGGTGGCGACCCAACATCTCGGAGGAAGAGGCGGTATGGAGATGAGGATCACCACCTAGGATCCTAGCGAGAACCGTCGTGTGCTATGTGTCATGATGACCACTGGCACGGAATGAAGATGAAGAACATCAGAATGAGGTCCAGGGACGCGATGTCCCAAATCTGGAATCCACAATCGACAACGAACGAAATGGAACGAAAGACAACGAAAGGGGAAACAAAGCCGGCCCAATCCCGATTTTTCCAAGCCGACAGATACTCGAGGAATGAAAGAAAGAAAGAGGCAAACAAAGAAGGATAGAAACTCACGGCTGCAACCTCTCTGATAACCCACGGATGAAACTTTTTCAAAACTTCATCGTAGGCTCTCTTGAAACAGAGTCTAAGCTCTTCGGTAGGGTTTCTCTGGGCGTTTTGGAGGGCTTGGCAGGTAAGGTGGAGGCCTCTAGAATCGTGGAGTGTTAGAATGGGATTAGATTGGAAATAGGATAAGTTCGGAGTTGACGGGAAAGTTATCCCGGCCAGAACAGGAAAAACGAAACGGGAAATAGGAGCGGGAAGACAGAAAAGTGCTTCTCCCTCCAATAAGGTATCGACAATGACGGAGAGAACGGCGGGAAGAAAAAAGAATAAAAGATAAATATTAATGTTAGGAGACAAGCCGAATGAAAGGGTAAACAAGGATAACCCATCCCAAAGAGTTAGATCCAAAAGCGAGAGTGCCGAGGGAGGGGGTGACGGCTCGAGATTCGAAATTGGAAGCCAAAGGAAAGCTCGACACCACCCTCAGACCTTCCCGTCAAAACGAAGCGCCTAACAGTCAGTCCTTCGCCTTCGAAAAGGAAATCTCTCAAACTGACATAGACAGAGAACTCAACGCACCTTAGCAAGAGAATCACATTCATAATAGGTTCCCCATCAGATTCCTCTTTACAATCACACCTGACCAGCTCTTCTAGCGTTCCTGAGTTCTCGATTCGGGCTTCGTATCGCTTTCTGACGCCCTGTGCATATCAAGTTTAGAACGGGTTCGTCATTCTGACATTAATGTGATGCTTTGCTAGAACGGGGACGGAGGGAAGGATGGGGAAGGAGATAGAATATGAATAAGAAACGGAAAGCGAATGGATAGATACGTCCGAGTGGGGATTAGGGCGTATCTCACATAGGGGTCAGGAATTCGCGATGTCCAAGGAACACAGCGTCTGTTGCTCCAACGTTGATCGAATTAAAATTGGAATTAGAAGTAGGAAAGGGTGTTGGTAAGGCATCACGACTGGCAGATCACATTCCAACCTGGATCCCTCATCTGCACCGCACTCGCGGTAGAGGTGGATGCATGCAAGAATGTCGCCGCCAAATGAAATACGGATACAGCCCAGCGACTCATCGAAGTGCGCTTGCTTACCTTGATGTTAGTCCGAAGGTCATTTTGGAGGAAGCCGAATATAGCAGAGCCGAACAAATCTAATGGATACGACGTCAGCCACGTCTTCTGAAGGATGCGAATTGAGAAGGACAAAGGTAACTTCCAGAATAGAAGCTCGAAGAACGAAGATGGGCATGAAATCATGATGGTGCAAAGGACAGCGGCGCAGGAAGGTTACTACCTGGCCGTAAAATGATAGATGGGGGTGAGATTGGTAACTGGATTACGCGGAATGTCTAGCATCGCCTGCGAGAATTGAGGAAGATGTAACTTATCACTGCTGTAGACCACCTCCCCGTGGCGGATATGCGCAGCGAGCGTGGGTGGATATGATAGTCATATGCCCGGCGACCATCACTAGTATCACCACCCAGGGCTTCTATCTCCTCGGTTCGACAAGGTGGGCGAGATGCCGAAGCTGGTCCATGGACACCCGTGTTCGCTCTATTTCAAAAGAGGATATAGCCTTACTCACCGAACATTTGGACAAGCCCGTCTGAAGCTTTTAGAAACGACAGTGTGTCGACACCGTCCTCTGTAATCGGAACATCTGCAAATGACTGCTCTGACACGGTGGTGATAGGACCCCGCGTAATACAGTTGTCGTCGTGAGCGAGATGATTACTAGAAACGAACAAAACGAATCTCGTACTGTGATGGTTTCGAAATAGGGACGCATAGTTCCTTATATATCGTCAAGAGAAAGTGGTGGAACATTGAACGTCCAGCTTGAACCAGAGCATCGCTTCGCGTCGGTGGATGTGTTAGACATCTCGACGATGCCAGACATGCAGTCAGACATTGTATGTGACCGGAAACAAATGTTGTCGATCGCAATGACACGTGGGATGTGGTGTACCCGGTACAGAGGGCACGCATGACGTAAGCTTCTGATCATGATTGGCTTACAAGCAAGCGCTTCTCCGGCGCTAAAAGTCGCGAGGTCCAGTCGGGAGCCACCCTTGATCGTCGTTGCGCTTGATATGTACATACAGATGTATATTAGAGGGAAAAAATGCCGCAGCCGGGTGGGTAATCGAGGTGGGTCAGAGTCTGTCAGAGTCGAGGCCGCGTGAGGTGTTATTCCGCGGGAAAATATGAATACTGTTACGAACTTCGAAGGTACTTGCTGCGGACTGGTCACTGAATCACCGGCAACTCCTATCCGAGAACGTTTTTGGGATTTGTTGGTACATACACAGGTACGAGATGCTGTACATATCTGTCAAAAACTGAATGCAGGATTTTGTGGCGTGGAGACTATGGGGCGCAGAAATGTTGTGCCTTGGGTTCAAGGTTGTTCTCCCGCCGTCGCTTTGAGCCGGACAACGCGGTTACTGTTTCCCAGTGACCATCGCTTATACCGCTGTTTGTAACTGCGCAACTGACCTCACAGGGCTACATAGTCTGCCCTCTGATAAGACTCCCGTCTGATTCTCGGATAATGTATATCTCAATACAATACAAACTGTCTATAAACGCCCCTTTCAGCGCTAGCTGTCGTATGATCTGTATGATATCACTTAAGGTTTGTCCAACGACGGGGAGAATCCTACATAAATATCTCCTTCGAGAAGATGGAATGATCAAACATTTGAAAGGTCTTCTTCTGGGAACTTCCGGTCCAATGGGGTAAATGACTGGGTGGAAAGATTGTCCTCGAGAAAGAACCGCCTATATACATATGCAACTGCGCGATTTATGACGGATAAACTGCGATTTTACCCGGTCTATGAATAACTCTCAATTGAGTTTATCATTCAAAATGGCTATTCCTCGAGGATGCATCACACGGGATTCGGGTTCGACAGGGTCCTAACACTTCTTGCTTTTCCCAGAAGTACGTGGGGTTAAGAACGCATAAATTCGGTTCCGTTCGGTGGAGTATACCGGTTCCGCCTCGTGCGAAACCTCTTTGGGAGGTTTCATCTCAGCGCTACTGGACCCGACGTTGTTGAACGGCCATAGTCAGCTATAGTCGCCATAGTCCTAGTCAGCTGCTGCGTATAGGGGCAAAGCTCCCGGTAGCCTTAGCACCACTTTATGTCAGAACAAACTAGAAGTAGAGAATAATAAAGGGCAAAAACAAAGTCCCTTTCCAAATAGAACCCTATATTCTGTTGCCTGGCGCTGTGGTAATCATGATATCAGCCCTATCGGGATTTGCCACTGGGATTCACACATTCAACTTACCAACCGGAGCACGGTTCTACACCCGTGTTACTCTATGTACGGTACCGTAGTTGTATGTGGTTACGGACAAGCACTTGTTTTCCTCGAAAAGTCCAAATTGCCTAGTGCTTTGGATGCGAATATTAAAAGGAGCGGGGAGCTGACCGGTTAAGCAAAGTTGGAAATCGATTACATAGGGGCTGGACCACGATTGTCACGGTTTTGTGTTCTGAAGAAGCCCTGGGCAGGACAATGGGTTCGGAACTACTAAGCAACCCTTCGAAAGACCAAAACGGGTCGTGTGTAGCCGTATAGGTTTTCCTACCCATGATTTCGTTGCTGATGTGTAATCCTACCCCAGCTTCAGAGTCTCTGGACCAGGAGCCCCTAACACAGAATTGATCGGTATGAGCACGTTTTTTGCCCACGTTCTGTAGGTCCAATAGGGGCAGACTGACAGAAACGATGTGGCAGTAATCTACCTGCCTGGTCACCGTCGCAATGCTTAGGTCCAATCGCCTCGCTATCAGCTAGACACCCTGTCGACAAGTATCGAGGCCTAGTGATTGAATCTGCTCACTGGTGAGTATTAGAGATGTGGGAACGGAAGTACTAAAACGTCGGCGGGGCCGGATCCGGCGGACGATTGGTATGTCAAAAGAATCAAATTGTCTTTCCCACCGCCATGCCGTAGTCACTACCCCCTTCTGTGCGAAATAAGAACTTGTGAACAGCTTTCCATATCCTGGGTTTGTCGCTCCTTCCCCAGTTAACTCGATGCCACCTGAACCGCCAAAGTCTAAGCTTCTCAGGCGACGGCCAAGCAGGAAAGACCTGGACGACCTTCGATTCGACGGAACCCATGCAAGAGTGTTGGAAGAGAAAAGAACGAGAGGTACGTTAATCCTGTCCATGTGTTGCTTAACCCCTCTCTGGGTGCTAGGAGTCTAGGACAATGTTTCTGAATTCTGACATATCCTTCTACTTTTCCCCCTCTTTCGTAACCGCGGGTGCTTCTTTCAGGAGAGGTAAATCAGTTTCCTGTTAGCTCGAGCCGTTAATGATTGTATATTGACCGAACAACGATTGTCACTTGCAGGTCAGTTGCGCCGAATGTCGCAGGTATGCGATCATCGCACTTGAATACTCGGCGCCTTCAATTCTTATATTGGCCTCAGGTTGAAGATAAAATGCGACAAGCAAGTGCCCTGCCAATCCTGTATAGTGCGTTTTTGCCCCCGTCGAGCTGGGAGCCACTAAAAAAAGGCTTACTGATGCGGTGTGTGACACGTTTGTAGCGGAGAGGATGTGTCTCTTTGTGTCCCAACGGTACGTGGCCCATCCTGGGCGCTCTTTCCCGTTTCGCTGAGCTTCTTTGATAGGGAGTCTGGCGACTGGTCAAGGCACACGGTTCGTCGTCGTTCGATCTCTGACATATCATCTCTTCCTGGTAACATGGCACCCCGTATAGATTCGTCCTAGCCGCTACGGAACATCTGCATAAACGAATAGCGAAGCTTACTGGGCGAGTTCGACAGCTCGAGGATGCTCTTTCGGCGTTGCAGGCAAAGCATTCGACGGAGCCCCACCCACTGCTGCATGAAGACCTCATCGCCGTGGACGAGAAGGAGCCCGACGAAATGACCGATATCGAGACGACGACAGTACCTGGGGCTCCGAGTGGGGATGTTATCGACGCTTTTGGGACGCTATCGATATCAGAGCATGGAGTGTCGCGGTTCTTTGGTCGGACAGCTGGTACAGAGGTGTGTGGCATGCCCAGTCTCGAGGTGGCGGGAAGCTGACTTGTGACTTTGACCTCCCTGGTATAGACCTTGCTGATGGTGGGTCGACTATACCTCTACCATTCATTCATAACCTTTCAACTCGTTTTGCTCTAGGCGGGCTCCGACGTCTCATCACTAGATTCGCCTGATAGCGCTAGAACACCCGACTCAAATAGGGACTCAAAAAGCCCGATGAGCGTCGGGACGCTCTCCCTCTTCTCCAACTCCTTCCCATTCACGCCCGTCGGTCAGCCTCCGCAAGTCCAAGAGATGATCGAAGCCGACCACCTGCCCGCCTACGACAAAGCCCTAGCGTACTGCGAAACCTACTTCCAACAAGTCTCCTGGCTCTTCCGAGGCGTCACCCGCGGACAGGTCTTGGACGACATGCTACCCGTGATCTACAAACACCAACCCGCGCCCCCGGGAGAATCCTACTCGAGTCCGCACGATCTCGCGCTTCTGTTTTGCATATTCTCGATCGCGTCTCTGGTCGGAGACCAGCCATCGGCCCAGTACAGCGACCATTACTACCAGATTGCGCGAGCGGCGCTTTCGTTGCAGCCGGTCCTCGAGAAGCCTTCGATGGTCACGATACAGGTCCTACATTTGTTGAGCATGTATAATGCGATGAGTGGCAGCGCGGATATGGGGAACGAATCGAGCATGGAGACAACGTGGTCTCTGATCACGCTCGCGTCGCATCTATCACAAACTGTATGTCTCCCGCCACTCATTTTATCCCTAATCTTGACCTTTTTCTTTCATCTAGATTGGACTTCGTAAGTTAACCAGGAACTTTGAGTGCATGCAACCCTCTTCTTTGACACGAAGTCAACGGATATAGATCGAGATAGTGCAAGATGGGGTCTTTCGCCCAAGATGGTTCAGAGACGTCGAATATTGTTCTGGGATTTGTTTGTCGCTGATGTGTGGCAAGTAAGTTATCCTCTCCTCTCAAATCTCCTCTCATTATATCTCACTTAATCTCATCCTTAGAGCAT
Source organism: Coprinopsis strossmayeri (assembly GCA_900156845.1). Classification (NCBI taxonomy): domain Eukaryota; kingdom Fungi; phylum Basidiomycota; class Agaricomycetes; order Agaricales; family Psathyrellaceae; genus Coprinopsis; species Coprinopsis strossmayeri. The sequence continues at coordinate 88,964 of FTPT01000206.1, read as the reverse complement.
GAATACCGGTCGGCCACCGGCATTTTCGCTCCCTTACATCGATTGCGGTTTCCCTCACTACGATGATGCGGGCCAGAACCCTGAAACTGCATGTATGTATACAGCTTTACTTCTCTATCCAAGTTCTCTCTGACGCTCATGATCACGATCCCTATCTAGTCGAGCTTTGGCAATGTAGATTTGCGGCCGAGGTGGTAGCAGAGGTTGCAGCGCGAACCTTGACCGCCGAAGCTCCTAGCTATGCGACTATTATGGAGCTCGATCGCAAAGTACGGGAGTATCCAATACCCGAGAGTATGTCTGATTCGCATTCAGAGAGTTTCTCGAGTGCGTTTCAGAGATGCGTTTTGGATCATGTTCGAGAAACAGGTGAGTTTTCATACTTCGTTCGTCTTTTTGCACCTCGTTTCATTTCAATTTGGGGTTGGTTATCCTTTACTTAAATTCGTTCGACGGATGTGGGTCTTGCATCACGAGAACTGTATCTCCCATCTCGCATTAAAGACGTGTACATGTACATGTTTAACTCCAACTTATTGAACTTATTATTAGCGTATCTGTCTTGTTTAACGTCTTACAAAACCCTAACCGACCTCTTTCAGTCCTTTTGTACATCCACCGCAGCTTTTTTGCGCAAGCGATCATCGATCACCCCGAGAACCCTCTGAAGAGCGCCTACGGTCCGTCATTCACGACGGCCTGTAAAGCTTCCTCGACCATCCTCAAGTCAGTGCAAGAGCAGTTCACCCAGTGGCCCCAGTCAAGTGCAGCGTTCTGGACAATGTGGACGTTCGCGTTTAGTGCCGCTGTGAGTATTCTGTTCTCATTATGCTTGATCTTATTCCCAAGTTTATCCGCCCTTTCAATTTGACTCTTTGTGACCACTGACTAACGTTACTTTCTTTGATCAAGATTGTCTTTGGGACTGTTGTGACCCGAGGACCGAGGAGCCCTCTTGCGAAGGAGGCGATGCGTGAGCTGGAGCAAGCGTGCATCCTGTTCTCCAAAGCGTCTGTCCATAGTAGTCGGGCGACTAGAGCCTTGGTAAGTCGATCTTCGTTTTAGTTTAACCTTGTCGTGATTCTCAAATCTTTCTTAATTTCCGCTCCTTCCTTTCAGCCCATTCTAAAGAAACTCAGTGAGAAAGCTCGGTATGCTCTGAACGCTGCGCAGAGCGATCCTTCAGGGGATCATGGGCTTCACTGGGCGAACATCAAGCAGGAAGCGGAGACGGATGACGAGCTTGCGATCTTTGCTGGGCGAATACGGTTTGTGAATAAGCGGAATAATGAGCTGGTGACTCCTGAATACCTTGGGGGCGGTACCGCGTTACCTGAGTCTTCGCATAATAACCATTCCCCAAGTTCGATAAGCCATCCCACTGACTCGACTACGGCAATTCCCCAGATACGGCAACCCCAGCCCGTGAGCTCGTATAGGCTCGAGACCATCCCGCCCGATGCAAATATGGATACCTCCACTGAAGTGGAAGTGGGGTGGTCTGGACAAACTGAGCAGTACGCACCACAGGGGGTACCCCGTACTGCCGAGTCGGGAGCGGTGTTGCATTATGGATATCCTCCTGATAATGGCTCGGCGATTGCGGGATCAGACACGACTAGTGTGAGCTCTATGAGCAGCTATTCGTGGATGGATGCGACTGGCAATGGTGGTGGGCCGGGCCCTTCTGCAGCGAGGTACGAGCCAAGGATTTCGAGGATGCCTGCGTCCAGGACATCGCAAGGACCTTCTGGTGCCACGTCTCATCAACAACATGGGTACTACGACCCCGGACCCTCCCCACTCCGCTCGCTGTCGTACTTTGCGGCACAGGCGCAGCCTCAATACGGACATTCTCAAAGCATGTATGACGTCCACCACCCCCAACCACATTCAAGTCATCCCCATCCCTCCCCTTTGACGACGACGAGTACGGCGGGGCATAGTCCTTCGGGTGGTCACGATCATTCATCGTACCATCATTCCGGGCGTGGACATCAGCAGCCACCGACGCCGACATCCTCGTCGACAGGCACCTTTTCGCCACACCCCTCGTATCCTGTGTATTCTCCATTCCATCATCCACACCAAGGGCCCCCTGCTCCCCCTGCGAATCCTGCCCTCGCAGATTTGGGAATCGCGTCGAGGGATTCGAGACTCGACGAGAAGTGGAGCTTGTTTATGTCGGAGAGTGGCATTCTGGAGGGGATGGAGTTCCGCCCTGGGCCTGGACAATAATATGTTGCGACAGGAGGGTTCGCTTGCGATGGACTGGCTACTAGGTCTGTAATGGCACACTAATCAATCAGTCATACACGTTTAATTTGTCATTGATGGGCTTCAACTTTCGATTCTTCTTTTTTGGATGTCTTTCGTGTTGTTCGTTGCAAGCCCGTCTCGGGCGGCTGGGCTATAACCAAATCAAACCATTCTATTTAATTTACTTTCCCTCGGTGTAATATCTATCTATCTACATTCTTAACGGTACTACTTAGTAATATGCTTTGTACATGGACCATGGATGGAATTGGAATCGCAAAAAGGTTACTGGTGCTAGGCTAGATAAACGCCCAGCAGGTCTGTGAATTCTTTGTATTGCAATATAGTCGGATTTTCGTCTCTGTGCGAACCTTATGCTAGGAATAGGAATATTGTAAAAATGCGAGACTCAGTCAGTTTCTATCAATAGATCCTGTTCAAATATGTTCTTGATTTTCAGTACCCGTTTTGTAACAGTAGCACTTGGCAAATTTGAAGAACGGAGTTTATCTTTACACCGTCTTTACCGAGTCTATAAACATTATCTAGTGACTTGGGCCGTAATAGCCTCAGCCTCAGGGTTGGAGACGTGATGGGACTCAAACCCCGTCGAAAAACATTTATCCAGCCGTCTAGCTCTACGCCGATGACGCGTCACAAACTAAATGCGCAACTGGAGCAACCCCGAGAAACCATCAAAGGCATGATACTAGGGTGTGGCACCAATCCCGTCAAAAACATTTATCCAGCCGTAACAATCTACTTTTAGCGCTGCTAAGTGACCTTCAAAACATGGTACCAGGGCGGGCTACGACCTGCCTCATCCAATGAATGTCGTGGAAATCTACCTTCAAATGAATATTGGAATTTCCACCCCACGTACTTCCGAACATGGACCGTACGAGTTAGCAATTTCGGGGATCGGTTGGAACGGACCCTGCGGGGAGAAATGTTTAAACGAGTCTATATTTATATAGCGATAGCGCACTTCTCGAGGAATCAATTAACCAAGCTTAAGTCCAGTCCCTCGGTAAAAGATGTTATTGCAGCACTTTGGGAAATATTGTCCTCATTCACGGTTAGGTTTCGACTGGTTCATGCGTAGAATTTTGATTTCTCCCATCCTAATGTCATGTGGGATAGGTCATCGAAACGGAGTTATCAAGGATTCGCTTCGTCGGTTCGGCAACAGTTACTCCACTGTAGCGCTTAGTTTATATCCTTAGAAGACTCCTAATATGCGCTTTATTTCTGATGCAGCCTATACCAAGCGTTCTGGGCTTTAGATGCGACTCGGATATCTGGAGGATTAACCTTCTGGAATTGCACCTTATTCTGACGAAGTCGGTTGTTCTATAGTCGTGTGCTGTGTCACACCACCATAAGAGCGGATTATTCACCGAAACCTACCCACCAAAAGAGAGAGCTTGAATCAAACAATTGAACGATGTTCCTCTCTCGCAGCCGTTTTTTTGTCTTACCCTCGCATGTGCGGCAGCTAGCTTGGCCAAGGCTGTCGGCGTAGGCGGTATCTGTGAGGAGCTCTTCTATTTTCGGACTTGATAGCTCACTATCAATCGGGTTCTTCAGGTAACGATACTTACCTTCGGTGCGACCCCGATCTAATCCGCGTTCGGTTAACTCTGGGCATGTTCTATCCTTCTCTTCCTATCCGTTTTTCTCAGCTGGTGTCCTGACCAAGCTTACGAACTTCGGCGCTAATTCGACGAATGTCGGGATGCATTACAAACCAGTTAACATCGAACCGAACCCTGGCTTGCTGCTCGCTTTGCACTACTGTGACGGTACAGCTGAGGTTCGTCCATTCCCCTAAACTCTTTTATTTCCCCAGGTACTAGCATTAATACCAGGAGCATTCTGCGATAATCAATTTAAGAACCTCGCGGATCAGTGTGGCTTCATGACAGTTGTGCGTCTGGTCGCGTTACTCAAACACCACGACCAAAGATGCAGATTTGGCATGGAACCTCCGATCTTATTATCGATTATAGCAATTTTGTAGAGAAGTTTAAGCAGTGGACGAATATCTTTAATATCTCCCAGACGCCTACATCCACCGAGATGGGGAATCCAAGCAGGATTTGGACGAAGACGACTTACAGAACCGGGCAACTTGTTGCGTAAGGTGGAGACGCTGGTCATAGCCTTCCTCAAAAGGGGACTGAAGTCGTCGCTATTGACTTTTGGGGGTTTAGTTCACGGGGTCAATATGGGGAACGGGGATTCCATGTGTAGTGTCGGTTTAATGATCTGTTCACCTCCGCCGACAGTTAGTAATCATTGATACAACTTCCATCGTCGAGACTCGTACTGACTAAATGTTCGTTCAAGAAATCTTGTGTTGTCACGAATCGGCTCTCGTGAAAACCCAATGCCCTTGTCGAAGGATGAGGGCTTTCGGCATTTCGTATAGCTATGGGGCTAGACTGAATTAAGCGCTCGGAAGTAGATAATAAACATTAATCAGTGAATTGATAACAGTAGAGGGAGTTATATACTTAGTCCGATTAGTCTGAAGTTAAATGGGCCCATATGGCTCCAAGTTGCCCACCACCTCCGGCTGCCTCGTATCCACGGTACAAACATGCTCCCCGGGATAACGGATTCACTCTCCTTTACCCTCCTTCTCGTACAACTTCTCCCACGATAATTTTGGACGCAAGCTTCGAAGCTGTGGATGTGTGCCCTGAATGCCGAATCTGAAACTAGCCCCATCTCAATTCCTCCGGCGTTCTCGAAATAATCATGATCAAATACACGTCTCGGCTATTTAGAAGTTATTAGAAATGACATTTCCAAACGGAGCTGATAGGTTGTCTCCGAACCACTTATCCATCCCCAGCGCTCACTTGACCCCTTGTTTCACGAAGCTCGAACTCAGTCGCGAATTTTAATTGATCGTGATTGCTAGAAGCTGTCAGTTGAGCGCTGAGTGTCTGAGGATTCCACTATTCTTTATGCAGGTTCCTATCCACCGACGCTTACTGCGGCGGCCGAAGCTACTCGGCCCGAGGACCAGTACCTTCCTCCCTCTGAACTTTCCTGATCTGTGGGATTTTGTTATAATTAATTGCTTCGCGGGCTTTCGACCCCGCGCGTACGTATGTTCCCTGCATCCGGCGATTGAGAAAGCAATCAACTCACGCTGATCATGACGCTACTACGCTGCGGCGAAAGGGCCGATAAGTGCGTTCGAAGCGTTGAATCTGTCGTTAAGTAGTACATACGAAGTTTATTGAGAAGGACCCTGGCTTGGAGGTGCCGCGGTCTGCCATGAGAGTGTTGCGTAAGGCGAACGCGATGGCGTTGAGTTGCTGAGGGGGCTCTTGAAGGGATGACAGAAGGATTGCGAAGACGCTCGGCCGAACTCGTCTGGTTGGTGTGGATGTACATATGTCGGCTAGTATACTTTTAGATCCGTCGATGTACATCCTGGGCGGCGAATGCCGTCTGCAGGGGTAGTTTAACTTGGAACGGCACCCGGATGGCACCCTCTTCGACAATCAACCATTTCAGAATATAGCAAGTCACAGCCTAGAGGGCCGCCGCTAGTGGTCTGGTGGTACCTCGAGCATAGACTCGGGCATCACGAGTTCAAAGCTGAGGATAGAAGGCAGGACGGCTGCCGGCAGGCAGCCACGGCAACCCTCCTTTGGACGAGATGTCAGATGGCAATTCTGATTGGATTATGAGAGTATCCCGTCATGGCTGGTCCGATGTCAAGGTGCGAAGTCTCTTATTCATGACTGATCAACATTATGTATGCAAGAGCAGAATTGAATGCTACTGGAAGCATCGTGCCTTCAGACAGGAGCATTCGGCAAGTACGACCCGACTGAAATGATCGTGAATGAGCCTTCTCGTCGGATGGGCTCACGAGGACAATACACGTTCGCGGGAGTTATATCCCCTTCTTTCCGTCAAAATTCCGTGGCACAAGTTCCTTCCAAACCAAATTTCTAAACTCCGCGAGACATAACTGATATCTGATAGGAAGGGAATTGTCTGGCCGGCGGCACCTATGGTCGTGTGGGATAATCTGATTTTCAAATGTAAAAAAAACCTAATGCAAGTTATTCTAAGAACTTATGCTGAAAGAATAAGAATAGCTCGTACAGGGCCGCATGAAGATTCTGTCAAGGGAGGCTGAGCCTGAAATAGAAACGCTAGAAATAGAGCGGATGTTAGGTTACAGGAATGAGATGCGAGGGGTGTGTGGGGAGTCCGAGGATTACACGGAAATGTCTCGCCCGGGACATCGGATGTCGCAAGGTTTGTCTCCATCAGCACAAGCTGGAACTCATATGTGATGTATCAGCCTTGCCGGTACCCGTATATACGCGTAAGTCTCGCTTTCCCTATGTAATACTTACAACCGTCCTTAAGCAACTGGGCTAGTAGCGAGAACGGCAGGATAAAAGCCGGAAATCGAATACTAAGCTAATTCCGGGTCCTACGGAGAAACATACCCTATTGACGTCATGACCTCGCTCATGAAACACAGAAGCTCAGTAGGTAATCTGGGCTATACAGCATCTCGAATGTCGTATCTGGGCGTAAGCAGTTGAAGACGGGTGATGATAAGGAATCTAATATGTCGACCGATTGCGTGCCGTGGGATAATGAACCGTAGCTAGTACGCCATGCCACCCGCTAGCTGTCATTCGGTCGAAAAAGAACAAGTACAACCAGAACACATGTTCGATCTATTAATAGAACGAGCTACAATAGGTTCAGCTGCGGATTCAGACGCAGTCAAGCCGAAGCTAAGGCTAAACTAAACTAAACTAAACTGAATGAGAAACGCAAGGTGGCTCTAATGAGACGACTGCGCCGCCACCTCGAACAAAACGCGACAAAACAGAGCAGAACCGAACACACGAAACGGAACGAGACTAAACGGAACAGAACAGAACAGAGTTGGGGTAGATAAGCCAACGGTTGACTGGCACGGCGACTTGGTTCGGAAGCAGCGACCCACACGGCTGGCGCCTGCCTGACTCTGGCAGACGAACCGAGCCGAGCGACTGTTTTAGTTCCGCACGGGCGTACCGTAAGCGAACACACCATGGGAAAGAAAGGGCAGAAAATTTACGTAGGCTTGATTCCGGATAAAGGCAGAAAGCTTAAAAATGAGGGTTGCCTCGTTGCTATTTATGAGGGAGGTGTGTGATCGACGGAATGTGTGTATTTTGGATTTGGGAATTCGAAGGTAGTGTACATAGATAGATAGAATTGGACAGGATAGGCGAGAATGGGGAATGGTTGGATGTGATGGGTTAGGATAGGATGGAGGGCGATAGCCATGGTTGGTTGTCGAGTGTATAGGTGGGGTGGAAACGTGCAGCCTTTCAAGGGTCGTCCTTATCGCCGCAATTAATTCTTCTCAGATAGTCGGCGTCTTCTCTGTCGAATATGTTAAGTACGCATGTTAAGGAGCTGCAACTGCAGATGCATCATCCACCTAAATAACCGTACCTACTTATTACTCAATTTGATAGCTCGTGGAAGCACATAGAGTAGGAGAATATGAATAGGGACAAGGACAGGACTAATGATAGGATCGGAATACATAGAGTTGCGGTGCTTTTTAGGAGAAGAAATCCGACATGTACTTGGTCGATAGATATGTATAACCGTCCAGTCGGAGTGTTTGTATCGGCTAATTCAGAAGCACGTCAGGAAAAGGTAAGATCGTAACCATCTGGCGGGCATGTCTACAAGTACATTGGGGATTCAAGGGGCTTATCAACTTGAAATGAATGCGACTGTGGACGAGAATGTGTGAGGTTACCGGGTTTGGGGGTGTGGCCGTGGACAAGGATGAGGATAAGGTTAAGGACAGGATATGTCGGATAACAGCAGTATGTTAATTAGAACACAGACACATATACGATAGACAACTTGGTGCGGCGATTGGTCGTGCGTCTGAGGGGTGGCCCCAAGATAAGAGTCAGAATGGCACGGGGGGACGGGCTGTGCAGAATGGAGAGGGGTGGGAGCGGCGCGTGGAGATTGGGTCGGAGGTTTCAACTCCAACCTGGGAGAATCATGAAAGCTTAATGAACAGGAACCCTGCTGCGCATCTACTTTGTGCATTCTTACGCCCGTTTGTGTCGTGAGGTGTGTGTGTTGCGAGTTCGTTCGGTCGATGAGTTCGGTCGCGAGCTCGCTGGTTCGTGCCGTTAGATCATCACGGAGTTGGTAATATAGCGGGAATTGGGATGCATCTTCCACGATGTTGATTCGAAGATTAGGGCATAACTGCTGCAAAGCGCTACAACAAACCTTCTCTTGGTCCTTCAGTTCTTCGTCTGTTCTGACTCGTTATCGGGGGCCCTACAAACCATAGTCAAATTCTTGTCCGCGTGATTGATCAACTTCCTTCCAATTGGGGTTGGCTAAGCGGCGAACTAAATAAGGGTTGATCCAACTACATACATAATTCGGTTCGCGATATTAGCGCCTATCACACGCATGGTAGAATAGGGGTTTTGGCGCCCTTGCAGCGTGACCGTGGGACGCTCGCAGCATTTGAGTTTCCGCGACGACCAAGGTCGCGTTCTCTGTCCTTAACCGATCGGCTTTAACAACGTCTAAGAGTTCCCATGCGGACGCCCATAACCGGGTTTTTGACCACAACACACGTGCGCCATCTTGGGCGCTTATTGTATCCCACCTATAAGGTTTTAGGGGTTTTCCCCCTTCGATTTGGGCGGCGTTGCTAGGTTGCCATGCCTAGAATTTAATCCAAACTCGAGGAAGTATGGTCAACTGCACGGACGGTGGTTACTGTGGCCCTGCCTCGTTACGAAACTGGATGTGTGTTAGGCACTTAACTTACTTATAGATGACTTGATTGGACGATGTGGCTAAACGTGTCAGATCTTATACCCGCGTTCACACCGTTTTTGAACTCAATGTACGTATGTAAGCGTGTAAAGTTATGGAATGGGCCGCCCCTGAGTCTAGACTAAAATGGAGGACCATTCGTGGTTGGTTTTCGTACTAATGCCTTGGAGCGTTGGAGCGTTGGTCGTGAAGGTTGAAGCGCTTCCATTGGATGTTGGGAGATGCTGAGAAAAGGAAGAGGATGGGTATTGGACGAAGTGTGCCCCGGGTAGAGTTCTTCGTGTTACTAATGGCATGCGGGCGGGGTTGGAACTAGGATCCGTTGAGGTAGCAAGTAGTCATGAGCATAAAACATAGAACATGAAACATAAGTCAGGGGACATAAGACCAGGGGGCACGGCACGGATGGAGAAGCGAGGTGGGTGTGTAAGAGGGAAGGGACGTAATATCTGGGGTGCAATGATATCATTTTAATTTCACGGATAAGTGGGCTGAGATTAACCGGTTTAGGCAGGCGTGAACGTTCATCTTTGTGTTTTTGTGGGTTCCATGTTGAGTCTCGCAAGTCTCCTGGACGTCCAAAGGCATCATCACGGGATATAATATCCGAGCGTTTAGACGCGGAGGCCCAGTGGAGGGAGAATTTGATCTGGAACTCGAGTTTGGGGCACTCACGGGTGGAGGCGCTATGGCGATACTGTGATTCGAGATGGGACGAACAGAAAAGAAGACCACCGCCCGAAGCTTAATCGCAGACGTGTCGTGATGCCGAGAGACCCACTGTGAGGATGCCAAGAACGAACCCCCCATCCATTATGCACAACAATCCAGCCCGGTCGAAACGAGGTATGTTGTAAAGCCGATAGAGTGGACTGTCCGTTAGGAGGAAGGATCTTCGCTGGTGTGTCGGGTCATCTTTGACGGGATGAATGGAGAGAGGAAAGAGAGGAAATGGGCAGAGGGCATGGTGCGAGTTGTTTAAGCGCGGAAGAGAAGATGGTGTGCGAGGTGGGTAAGGATAGGAGGCAGCTCGAACCTGTGCCGGGGGGCCACGTCACGAGGATTTGAAACCAGTGCGAGGTGTACGGCAGAACCAGGAGACTGCGGGTTGCGGGGTTGAAGCCAGTGCGAGGTAGATTTGCGTCAAGGTGCGACCTAATTGGATGGGGGTCATGGTCAGCTTTTACCTGTTGAACGGTATAGGACGTGTGGGCTGCCAAATCCATGGTAAGCTAGGGGATGGGTTAATAGCCCTGTGAGTCCGTAGCAGCGTTTTGGGTACGGGCAAGTGAACTAAGCTTCGAGGTAACATGGGAAGTGGTTGGGTTTGTCATACGAACCAAATCGAGTCGATGGTCGTAATGTTCCCGAGTTCGAGCAAGATTCGGAATTGGAATCAGATTGATCAGGAATCAGGAATCTCTCTTGTTGTGTTCTGAAGACTCAGATCGCCGAACAGGTTTTCTGTCAAAATGGAAACTGATCAGGTCCAGAGGGAGTCAAGCATCAGCATCCGCAGCCGGAAGGTTTTTTTGGGTAGGAAGAAAGGATATATTGGGTGTAATGTGTTTTTTGTTTCCGGAAAAGTGCGGGGGAGTGGAAATTGTAAGTGAGATGTGGACGGAGGATCGGCATGATAGGTTTGATAAACAGATGTCATGGGGATATGTAGACTGTCGTCAGAGGCGTTGGGAGTGAGACCAATGCAGACTCAGGGTACATATCGAATGGACGTCGATGGGTGTTTATGGGAAACGGAGAGGTGCTTCGGTATGTCAGCAATGGAGAAAGTTAATCATGATATTGGTTTAACGACGGGTACATGAATGGGGATTAACTACGAGAACGAGCACGCGAGGACGGTAGATCCGAGGGGCCAGGCAAAAGGAATTTGGCGGAGGCGAGGAAGGGGTTACTGGGTCCGCCTGCAGAGAACGGGGACCTGGAGGACCTGGGCGGTCGGAGAGTAACGAATGAGTCGAATAGCCGTTTTGGGTCAAGGTGAGATTGATTCGGCGACCAAATCGGGGAGATCAAGATTTGGACGGCCGGCTTCGGCATCGAGCGGAGCGCGAACGGAGGAACCAAAACAAATGTCAATGGTCGTGCAAAGCTTCAATTGGTTTGAAAAGCTGAAGGACTTTGGCTCGAAACGACTCCTCCTTGCCAACAACTTCTATCTTCGTCCCTGCACATTCGATATCCTCCTCCTCGTACCTATCGCAACTATGGGCAGGAGAAAAATAGAAATTCAGCCTATCCTGGTCAGTATCTCATTTACGCCCTTTTACTTAACCTTTAGCCTCGCTATGAACAGCTATTCACCTTTCTTATATAGCACGAGCGCAATCGCTCCGTCACCTTTTTAAAGGCAAGTACCTGGCCAGCTGCCATTTATTGCTCTCTCGCTCGCTATTTTTGTGCTAATATTGGCTTGGCATTTGATTATATTCTTATCGTCGCCCGCCAAACTGGATATACTTCACTTTCGATCTTCCTCTCCAGCGCAAGAACGGTCTATTCAAAAAGGCATACGAGCTGGGCGTTTTGTGCTCTGTCGATGTCGCTGTCATCATCTTTGGTGCGCAATCTACACTGCCAAGTTGGTTCCTCACGCTCTGACCCTGTGTTCTATTTTTATCCCACCCAGAGGAGCGCCCTGGCCACCAGCTCAAGCTATATCAGTATTGTTCTACCGACATCCACAACATTGTACAGCGACATATCCATGTATGTATTCCTCTAGTCGTCGTCAGACGCGAAAATAGCTCATAAAATTGTTTCAGTACGACGGCGAGAAGGATACAAAAGGGCCCTCTGATTTCGCGGGGGGTGCGACCTCGAAAATCGACGACGCCGATGGTGACGACGACGAGAATGAGGAAGAAGATGACACCCCGCGATCGAATCGACCCAAGCGCAGTAGACACGACACGGGCTTGAAGCTGCCGAGCGACATGGGTGGTGGGGTTGGCTCGAACGAGGTGCGTGCAGCATCGTCCATATCGTCCCATCTGACACTCGTTGCAGGATTTTGTGGGCCATCGTACGCTTTCGATGCCACACCATCCGATTGGGATGCAAAGTACGTCGTCTGGTGGGCCAGGACTGCCTGTCTCGACCTTGCGCTCCAGTGGCGGCGGCGGACCCTCTCCATCGTCTGGATACCCCAAACGACGTGGAACGAACCCCAGTCGTTCTCCGTCCGACGAAAGCCCGCATCCAGGGACGAGCAGCGGGTACAGCTACCCCAGCGGCCCACCGCCGTCCCAAAGCTTCGGGCGAGGCTATGGCCCGCCCCCGCCATCCTCGCAGCACGGCCCAAACCCCAACACCTCGGGCGGGTACCCCCCGTTCTACAGCACCCAAACTCCACCCGGTAATTACATCCCTCTTCCGTCAGATTTTCCCTCCAGGGGTGGAGGAGGCCCCCCTCCTTCGAGTCGACGCTTCAACCAGGGGCCTGGCCCGTTTGAACAAAGCATGTTCCCACCGCAAGGTTTGCCGCGGCAAAGCAGTGGTGGGAGCACTGGTTCTGGGCCTGGTTCGAATACTGGTGGATCGAATGCGATGTTTCCGTTCCTCGATACGGAAGATAATCCGCGAGGCACGACGGCGGGGTCTGCTGGGTTCTCGTTGGACTGGCCTCTTGCCCCTGGATCTGCCGGTGGACCCAATAATTCTTCCACTCCAGGTACGTCTTCCATATATTTCTTCATTTTCTACATAACTCACTGTCTTTCATTTTATCAGTAGGTGGTCCTCCCAACTCAGCTTCATCCACGAGCGGGAGCGACTGGTTAGAGTTCCTTTCCGGGAACAACAACAACCCCTCTGCAACGAGCGCCGCACGCGACTCTAACAAAACGCCTAGCGCTCTCTCTTGGGAACGAGGCGGCGGACCCGGGGGTGGGTCGAACGACCGGCATTCAGGTAGCCAAGATTTAGCAGACCTGTTCGCTGCAGCAACGAGTGCGGCGAATATGCGTCCGGGGCATTCGCATTCGGGATCGTCGACGAGCCGCGGGTCCCCGTTGGGCGCCAACGCTGGTGCGGGGCATGGGAAGCGCGCGAGGGAGAGTGTGGATGAGGGCCTTGGGCATGGGCATGTTGGGATGAATGGGATGCAGCAGCAGCATGCGCATAATGGCCCCATGGCGGGTGTGTCGAGGCATGAGATGATGCCCAAGCTTGAACTCAAAGAGTGACTCGGGGCGAAGAGGATCCGTATCGAGTGATGATTTTTTTCGACGTGAGGCTTCCTTGGTTGTACCTCCCTTTTTCTTCAGTCGTCGTCGTGCGCTCACCTTCCCCTCTATCCTTGCTATCTTCTCGCTTTGGTACCCATATAGACTTCCTATTCTCACGGCTTTTAGACACTCGAGTCGTATCCCTGGTTTGCTTCTTGGTTTCTTTTCCTGTTACTGTTTACTGCTACTGTTAGCGCTACTGTGTTGTTTTCTTATGTATATATTCGCTGTCGAGCAAATCCCCGTGTATTTGAAGTATAATTGTATTTGATTTTTTTTGTTTTCTTTCTATTTTTTCAACCCTTTTTTGTTTACGTTCTCTATCCTCATTTCCTCTCCCCGTTTCCTACGTCCACATTTTCACCCTCATTTCCTCCCTCCACATTCCCCCTATCCTCGTTTCCTCCCTCGACATTTCCATCTCTTCATGCATCAATTTTACCTCGGACGTTCTTACCCGCATCCTCAGCTCTTCTTTCTCTCTCGCATCGCATTACCCATTATTCCACCCGTGTAGCACTGTATATTCTTTCTTCTCTTCCTTCCCCTTCCACTTACTCTCTTACCATTACTCTTTCCTCTCCTCTATCGTGTTTTCTCTCTCTACCTTTGTATATGTTTTCCTTTCTTTCATGCATATTGTTGAAAATGTAGTTATGAATATGTAGCTATGTCTTTTTTTCTGTAAAGTTAGGTTAGGTTACTTAGGCTACTAGTGTTTTATAATATTGTCTGGAAGCCTAAAAGATCTTGGGGAGTTCGATTCGAACCTGGTGTTTCATCGATGATGGTTGCATAGCTTGCAAGTCTCTTCGAGGATTGAAGGAGATGTGGCAGGATGGATGCTGCTTACTCTCTCGAGCTCGAGTATCGGAACGACGAAAAGAGGCATAAACTCGGTGGGCTGTTTTCCCTTTTGTATTCGAACACGGTTAGTATTCTTAGTTCAATTTGGAGTTTGCAACGGTCGAATGCTGGTTATAATTAAGTTACTACTTAGTGTGGATGCTGAGCTGGTTTGCGATAGGGCTGTGTATGTGGTTACCACTTTATTGCGAGCAGTCTGTTCATCGGTTTACATTTTAGTTAGTCTTTTCATTTATCTTTCAAGTTAGTCTTGTAATTTACGAGCACACGAAGGCGGTTTATGTTCCGGTGTGAGAACGAAATTTGAATGCATTATGAGGATTCTTAATGACTTGATATCTACCTACTATTAGGCGTTGACCCGGTTGTCCGACGGACGGTGATTTGCGAGAGGACTTCGAAGTTCTTACTTGGATTTAGGCGGTGTAGAAGGACCTGGAGCTGGAACTGGAGTTTGGGGCGGGGTAAGGCTGAGCGTAAGGTTTGATTTAGAGGCAAGGCTGTGGCCGTAGCGGACTAGGTGAGTGCTGTACGGAGCAAGAAGCGAATGCTTGGACGATTCACGAAGCTCTGCTATGTTATTACTTCCTGTACGTGTGATATTTAGAAGTTTTGGAATGCCATAGTGGCCTCGATATCATGGAACGAAGCGCAGAATGTGGAGCCTCAAGTTGATTGGATGAACTCCGACATTGCGCGGATCGTACCAAACCAGGACTAGTCTAGTTTTCCGAGCTAGTTATGAGAAAACTTGGACGGATAGCATGAGAATGTGGGTTCGTTTAGGTCTACGAAGTTCGGACCTTGAGCTGTAGAATGAGAGGGCGCTTTAGCGCAAGAGATTCCTAGCCGTTTCGCGTTCCGTCTATCGGGAGGTGGGAAGGAGGGAATCGGTATGTGAATCGTAGAGATTCGGGACGCCATTTGGACTTTTGGATTTGGAATAGGGAGTTAGGGGGTTTTAGCCTAGGATTTCCGACTCCCCGGTCTTCTGTTTGACCTGTCAGTTGCTCGAGGAGGGCACCCTTAATGAATTTGCGATCATACTCGGATTCCCACCCGATGATCATGACTCGAGCAATGAGGAGAATCCTTGTCATAGATGATGTATAGCATGACAAAGATTTACTTGTTGAATGTGTGATGGGACAGGACATGAGAAGAATAAGGAAGAAGCAAGGGATTACATAGACAGATTATCACCGGAGGAACTTTTGAAGAAGTCGGAGAAGCGAAGGGTTTCGATCCAGAAGCCCGTTGAGAAGTGCCCAGCGCGAGATGCAAGTCAACAACAGTTCGTAATTGTCAATTGTCAGTTTACCGTCGAGTGTGTACGGTGCGGTGAGGCGAGGAGGGTGTTCGGGTGTGAGTATTAGGTCCTTCTTGATTCAAGTTTCTTGGTGATCATGATGGAGGATGATAATTCGAGATCTGAGAAGCCCTGGGCATCAGCAGAGGTGATGTGATATCGAATATGGCATGACTCTGCCCAACGAACACAAAGGAAGACAGAATGGTAGAGCTGCGAGGGAATAACGTGCGACCTTCAATGTGCGACAGCGCGCTGAGCCGGGAGACGGGAGAGGGATTTGACGAGAAACAATTGAGGAGAACAGTGACGGCGCGTCCCTTGAAGCGATGAACAATTCAGACACTCCATTCGTCCAAATGAAATGAAGTGAGGTGATAATGGGATAGAGACTAGAGTTTGATTAATCCTCCCACCTACTCCGGACTGTTTGATTCTCAGAGAAGTTGGATGAACTTGAGCTCCAAGGGTTTTAAGTTTCAGCGAGCGCTGGGAACGGATAGTACTACTGCGACAAAGAAGAAAAGTCACAGCCCACATGGTTTGGAACTCGGCATGGAGGAAAGGGCCTCCAGGTAGTTTTTTTTCTTCGTAGGACACTCGTATCGCGCCACCATGTCGGTTTTTTAAGTGTCATTTTCCGACACCACGGAGATTATCGCTGCTCCTAGTGGAGAGACCGTCACAACTCCTGGGTACTGTGTCACACTCCGGTCGGGTACGGACGAACACGTTCGAAGAAGCTCAGAAGCTGTTTCAGTGCTTGGGTTATCCCCCCCGTCTCGAAGAAGGCCATGTGGCAGAATGGCCGCGGATACAACTGGCTTTTTTTCTGTCTCGTAAAGAAGAAGTTGAACGTTATGACATGAACGGCAATGTTTGGTGGTAGTTCATTTTCTGGGTTTTCGTGAGTGGAGACTGAGAAGGCACGACCATGTGTGCGTATGCTTCTCTTGTCGATAGCTCGGAACGCCGACTTGGTACGTAAGAGTTGGCAAGTAGAAAATGAGCGGCAGGGCCGGCGAACAAGCGTTTTGTCACCCGTCATAATCACTTCTGCCGTGGTCTGTCTATGGACGTTAGTAATTAGAGCTTGGAGGCCGAGGTGGTAAAGGTTGACTCGAAGGACTGCAGACGCAGACCAATTTTGTAGTTTACTTGGGCGCTTGACATTAAGCGAAATGTCGCTAACCGAAAGGACCTAATCGAAGAGTATGAGTGTTTATGGCATCTCCACATGAAGTTGATGCATGCCGGCGCCTCTCGAGATCTACGCGTACGCTCAACCTTGAGGTAAGCACTCACCTACCGGGCCTCAGAGATGCTTACGCTCGGGATTTTCGCTGTCTAGTATGATAAGTGGAGCTTCCCAAAAGACGAAGCAATGTAACGGAGGTTACGAACCCTAGATGTATGTTTGATCTTTGAATTCGCACGGCAAAGATGAAACGAGCGCTGAGCGCCCGCGATGGAGATCCGGCTCCGCGGCCCAAATAGGCAGGCAAGGAACCCTGCCTTTCTTTATGCATTTGCCGAGGGGGTATTGAGAGGCGATTGGTGGATATTTTAGGTACGGTGATTCAGATGTTTGTGCTTTAGTCACTAGCACAAGGGGCCTATGAATAGGAGATTGAAGGGATAAGTCCCGCGAACCGAATTGGGTGTGACAATGATAAGGCCTAGATGTATCTATGTATATCGGTAGCGTGGCGGAGGCGTTGGACCATGAGAAATTTAAATTTGAGAGAAGAGCAGGTTAGTTTGAAAGATGTGGCGGAGTCCGGTGGGCTAGGATCATGATCACTTTCAAGTTCAAGTTTCAAAGGCACTTCGATTTGTCGGCGTTGATCTCCCGTTTGACAAGTGAGGAAGAGAGACTTAGCCAAAGAAGGATAGATTAACGGGGAGTGAAGCCGTATAGCGTACTTAGGCTCAAACGAAATTTGCAATGCGAGGTTGCTACCAATATAACGGAGACTCGATAAATGTATGGGATCGGAGACGTCCATGAAGGCCATTGAATGGGTGACAGGATTTGAATATGTAGGTTATGCCCTTAATATCCGTGATCAAGAGCGTACAATATACCCCTGGTTATCAATGATCATGGTCCGTCACAGTAGCTGGTTCTTAGAGATGAGGTAACGTCCATTGCATTCTTACTGAGGCAGGTATCGGCGTTTACTAATCGTCAAGAAAGGATCCATAAGGCAGCGAGGGCGGTAGCCCTCGACTTTGAAGAGAACAATGGGAATGACGAGATCATAAAAAATTCAAGAATGTAGTCCACTCAGGATGGATGACGGACGGCAATGGCATGGCTCATGTGGACCCCTGAACTTTGACCAGGAGATAGTACCGTATCCGTATCGATAATCGGGGCGGAGGTGATTGCGAAATGCGCGGCCATATAGCGGCGAACCACTTGTAGGTAAGAGCTGCGCTTCGAGAAATTTGTGAAATGGAGGGTGTCACCGGACACGGTAGACCATAGGTGTGTCTGGTGTAATTTGTATGACGTTAGACTAGATTTGTTCAAAGTCGATTGTGGAAAACAAGCGAGGCAAGCCGTGTAGAGTTCAAGGGCGGAGAAGCAGCTTAGAACCGGGAAAGATATGACCATGAACTTGGCGAAAATTGTATCAGGACTACGTAACGACTCAGAGCTGCCTCGTGAGGTATTTTAAAAATTGTGTAGCGGCTAGAAGGCCATCGATAGTTGTCACAGTGGAACTCATGAGGTGTAATATGACCGTTCACCGTTCATGAGCTGTGAGAGGGTCGGGCCTACTCCTATTCGAGATATTGTTCTCTAAAAATTGAAACTCGTTGGTCCATTGGGGTGGAACAGCTACTTCATCAATTTTACTTCCCCCTGTTGCTTTTCCCTACTGTTACGGTTTCTGGATGAGATATAGTGGGGTGATAGCATTTCATGAGTTCGGGAACGGGAATGGAGTAGTATTTACTAAGAGAGACATTCGTATAGAGTTCAATTGATTACAAGAAGAGATCAAGACAAATAAGAGAAGAGAAAGAAAAATGACGAGAAATTGGCACTTGAGAGTCCAGATCACGAGCCGACGAGTTGTCATCATTGGGAGTGAAAGATTCTATGTCAAGTAGAGCGGAGATGGAGGGAGACGGCGCAGTCCTCACAGTTTCATTTTCGTGACCACCCTTCAGGTCCGAATCCGAGTGAGTCTCTGAGTCTAAGTTCACGATTACTGACGTCAACAAAGCTGAGGTCCAAGCCAGGACTAAACAAGTCGTCAGTAGTACTCTCCTTTTCCCTAGGAGGGGTCTTGGAGATCAGTTCAATTCCAACATTGGAAAGGATTTCCTGGACAGATAGACGGAACCAGTGTTCATTGATAATGCAGTAAATGGTTTCACCAATGTGAACTGAGCTGATGGATGGGAAAAATTCGGCCGATTTAATGTGTTCAATGAAAATCTCAACTGGCTTTCCGTCGTAACGGACGTCTCCGTCAGTAGCCCCCAATATTTGAGCCAGGATCGCGTGGTTTCCGGATCGGACGATGTAGTATGCTCCTGCTCCGCAGTCTGACAGCTGAATACGTGGATTACTGGATGGAAGGTTAGGATTTTATAATGTTCCGAAACTCAAAGGAAAAGGAACACTCACTCATCTGTGCCTGAGAGTGATACGTCTTCTATAACCGCAAGCCATTGCTTGCCATTGATGAAAGGGACGAGGTATTGTCCACGTTGAGGGGCGGAGGGTACACCGTTGGTTATGACAAGGCCGGTACTGAATGGATGCTTTAGGACGTTTGGATTGGCATTGCAGAGAAGTCGAATGAAATGGATATCGCAGCGCTTGGTGGAGATCGTGACGGTAATCCGCAGACCCACGAACGCATTGGATACCAAACCTTCCCGGGGACTCTGCATGAAGCGAGGTGGTACTTGGTACAGGGGGTGAAAGTGAGGGTTAGGTCCTGTCATGGTAAAGGGATTTAAAGCTGAGATGGTCGATGTAAGTATGCGATTCGCGAAATTTCTGAGCCTTTTTGTACTCATCATGATGTGGCAATTCAACAAGTAAATTCGGACCCAAGTCAAAGAGCCGCATACTCCAATTGGCGCTCGTGGCACCTAAAGAAGGCAAAAAATGACAGGCATGCCATGAAAACGAGGCTATATGAAAGGGTTAGAGGCACCGATGTCCGCGAAAGGATATGGACAACGAGTGATGTAGTCTTATTGTCAAAGCAATGGCGGGCGGTAGCCCATGCGTTATGTCAACCGCTCCAGGTCTGATGGCCCATTATCATAACAGCCATCACCAGCGCCACACTAGACTTCAAAGCACAACCACCTTCAAGTTCCATGTATGTCCTTCTAGTCGGGGGATTATAGCCTAGAGTAGAGTTGCGTATAAAATTCACGGCAGGGCTTATAAATATGTAAATTACAGGACCAAATGTCTCGGCTGAGCATATAAGGTAATTAGGGTGTAAATTACAAATTTTCGCACTTATCACGTGATTACTCTGTACGCTCCGGGACCTCTAGCAACATGGCAAAAAACACTACTAAGATCTGTCTTTCTATAGCCAAATAATTAAGAACCCAAGTGTCTTCATCTCCAAAAGTACCAATCACTGGGTATTGTAGTTCCCGTTTGACGCCTTGAGATATTGATCACATTGATGCTTGATGCACTAAGAACTGCCTGATATGGGCCGTTGAGATGCGTCACATTGTCGTCAAAAGCATCAGTTTAAGTTACAGGCGCGGGCTCATCATCGCATTCATCGTTGTCGACTCCGATCATACCCTTGACACCACTTTCCAGCGTCAAAGAATCATAGGGTTGGTTGTTGGGGTGTGCATGTGAGGATTTATTTACACCCCCTGGTACCAAGCTGGGCATATAATTCGTAAATTAATGTAATTTACATATGTAATTTACACTTTGTATATAATTCGGACTTAAATACGCAACCCTAGCCTAGATCTAGGAGACCGTGAGTGCAGCTCGTGAATCACGTGAAAATAGGGGCCAAATTCCGAGTTTGGTTTTGGACTTTTTCGGCATTCAATAAGAACTTAGGCGGGATCTCGAATGATATCATATTTAAATAAAGAAGAAGAGAAAAGGAGAGTCGGAATCGATTATCCTCCGAACTTCCTTGTCCATACGAAATCGTGATAAGATAAGATAAGGTAAGATAATAATTCGAAGATCAAGGATTGCCATCCACTTCGTGGGCCGATATATAACTTTCATCGCAGCTCTGAGCTCTTTGATTGAAATATACGGTGACATCTGCGATTTTCTGCCTTTATGACCATCGGTGAATAACTTAGACCCCATTCAGAGTATGAAAAGAGATTAACGCCCAAGCTTAAGTCAGAGACTCGGATGCTTCTTCTTGACTCGCAATAGGTTCCGGGCTGTTCCGGGCGGTATGCCTCGGTTATCATTGACACTCGGGGATAATTGCATACGAAGGCTCCATCGAGGAACGAAAACATCCATTAGGGGATTTTATTTGTGCGACGGTGGCTGCTATCCTCCGGTGCTTCCTGTGTCTTCTATATAATGTATCACGCGCGACGGGAATCGTAACCGTATATGGTATCTCAAGTTATTCCTTTCTTGCTGTATTCCTTGAACGTTCCGAGTCAAGGACCGATGGCAAGAACCCACTGCCAAGTCACCGCTTAAAACTTCCACTCAAGTTTAGGTCTAACGTGAAGGAAAATTTCAAGGGTTAATACATACCCTTATCAGCACATAAACATGCTCTTCAATCAGCGGTTTGTCTCGTTTATTCTCACGAGTTCGCGGGCTAATGATCGTCCGAACGCTTTGGAAAATAAGATAGATAGATCGCCCCCTACCGTTACTCGATTCAATCGCACACCCCTAGATAGACTTTGGTACACTGCGGCGGCTGTCGCTGGGGCCTGTGTTATTTCTAACTACGACGAGAGCCGCATGTCCTTACACAAACACCGTCACTTACCTTGCCATTATTATTTAACGTTACTACAACTGGGAATAGGGTGGGTTTTGACTAAAGTGAATGTATTCGTATTTCTCATAGTATGAACATTGCTCGTGGTACTCCTATTGCTCTTGAACATAGAGTTTCCTGGCTATAAGCACCGCCAGGTATAGACTACAAGTTAGAAGGTTTAAACAAGGGATAAGTAACGGTTCATTGGCCTACTAGGAATAGAGCTAGAAGGAAAGCAGAATAAGGTGGCAAAGATGAAACTTAGTAAATGGAAAATTAGAGGCAAAAGATACTAGTACAGGAGGGAAGGAAGAAAGGGGGTTGGATACAATGAAGATGAAGCTCAGCAAGACGGGACAATTTGGTGTTAGTACAATGATTGAGTTTTGTTCTGTTTTTGTTTTTTTAAATTTCTTCCCGAAGAGAGCGAGGGCGAGAAGAGAACGAGGCCAAGAAGAGACCAGCACCAAGAAGAAAACGAGACTGACAAAAAATCGGGACCAGAAAGAAACCCCATGGGCAATTCAGATTCAAACTTGGTCCTCCACATACAGAAAATAGCTACGCCACCGCGTTCTTATGATATTCCAAGAGTCTTTCAACGAGTCTCAGTGCCAGATCCGGATCCTGATTAATCGCTTCCTTAAGCAAAAGTCCTTGAAGGCTGGTATCCGAAGGCAGCACCTGACAATTGCTAGAGCCAGCCACCGGAGTCGGTTGAGCATGAGCAGGAGGCGTACGCGGATGAGCTAGCGGAGCATTCTCAATCGCAACAGCAAAGGGAGTCGCAGACAGGATGCAGTTAACGGAGAGCATAAACCAGCGGCGGTGGACGAAGAGGCAGATGGGGTCTCCGATCCGGAATGTCTCATTGGACGGGAAGATGGGGCACGAGGAGAAGGAGTTGAGCCTGTAGGCCTGGAATGGATTTTTGCGCTGATATTGAAACGCTTCGTTCTCAGAGGCATCGGATATTCGGGCGAGGATTTCTTGGTTGTCGCTATGCAAGATATAGAATGTACCCGGGGCACATATTGAGATCGGGATGGTTAGATTGCGGCCGCTAAAAAATAAGGTCAAGATTAAATAAAGGGTCAGGAATCGGGGGAAAGAATAGGAAAGAAAAGAACAACTCACTCCTGCGGGTCTGGGTCCATGGCGACAATTATGGTCGCAAGCCATTGCTCGCCGTTGATAAAGGGAACGAGGAATTGACCGCGTTTGGGAGTGGAAGGGACACAATTGAATACAATTAGGCCCTCGGGGAGGGTCACCTTGAGGACTGGCTCGTCAGTGGTGCAGAGGGGGCGAAGGAGGCGGATGAGGCAGAGGGTGTCGGAGATCACAACATAGGTGAGGTGGCCTGCGAAGGGCCCCACCAAACACTTCGGCGGTGGCTTGAAGGAAGGGGTGGGAAATTTAAAGGGCGTGTCGGAAGACTGGAAGGGGGTGGTGGAAGGCATGAAGGGATTGGCGGAAGGCATGAAGGGATCGGCAGAAGGGTTGAGACCGGGCATGATCATGGCATTCGAGGCATCTCTGCCCCTCTATTTATACCCACACGGGATATTGAAGTTCTCAAAGCACTACATACCCTTAATTGGCGCTTGTGTAGTGTCGTAAGTAAGATACAGGCGGACGGCAAGGAGGCATGTGGCATACATGAGGCCGTAACCAGGGGTTAGACGCGCGCTTGTCCGGGAAAGGAAATGATGAAGGTGCATGGACGTCTTATTGTCAAAGCGTCGGCATTGTGCAGTTACGGCATTTGCGAGCGAGCGTGCCACGCCCTGTAAGTGGTAATGGTCTTAGTGGCACCGCGAGCAAGGCAGTGGAACTAGGCACAAGGGAATACGCGCAAAGGAGTGGAACCTGGTAACCAAGGACTCGTCTAGCATACATAAATTGACAAGGACTCTTATGTGGCCAAAATATTGAGTAAGGCTTGGAATTTTGTGTTCAACACGCCCCTGTGGAGTATTCAGAGGTAAAAAAAAATCATTCAGTGCGGCGCGATTGCGATCAGTATACCCCCTATCCGACGTAGCCCCTACTTCGCTCTTTGGTGCGGCACAAGCATCAACCCGACGCGGATCAACTTTCGGTTCATGAGGTGGTGAAACTGAGACCCATCTTTTTCAGGTCTTCTACCATAGTTCTACTGACTGCAGCACAGTATCAAGTTAAAGTTATTGCGTGAGTTCCTGACGAAAATTCGACCATGGAACTAATCCTATTATACCCAGTTCTTCAAGTGCCTAGCGCTTAGCACTTCTTCGCCGACATGAATATGAATAATAGACCGATGGCACTGCGAGATGATAGCGACATAGAAGCTGAAATCCCAAAGGAAATGTGGAAGGAGTTCAGCGTTACAATAAAGCCATGCCAAATACTGGCAAAGGTGCGTTCGTCGAATTAAATATTACCATCATTCAATTACGAACGGCGATGCCACTCTGCCTAAAAGGTCATAAACCCCCGCTAAACGGGGAGAAGTATACAATATTGGACAAATTTCCGGAGTAATTGTGCTTCCTCAGGGCAAGAAGTTTACATCCGACGCACTCGACATCTACTTCACCTACCTCGGCTCAAATCTCATTCCAACCTATCAAGATATCGAGAAGGGGGTTCCGGGGGCTTTGGCTAGTGCTGAACGTGCCATCGAGTGTATCACAGGCATCCTTGCTTACTTAGAGCGCTTATATAGCGCACAAGAAAAAGCATTTCTCATCCGCCACCTCCGCCCCCGACTTATACTGCGGATTAGTGACATTTGTCTCTGGCTGATCTTCTTCCTCGGCCGACTACCTGGCTCCTACCTCCCTCACAGAGAAATCGACATCACAATAACCGACTGTGTGCTCTGTGGACGCACCTTTGTGGAGTATGCTTACTCTGTCCCTGACGACTAAATCAACGAAACACTACGGAACAATGATCAAGTGGCAAATCTCGCGATACGGATGTGGCTCATGAAGAACAAAGACGTCAATTTCGGCAGCATTGGAAGTTCCGGGGAGCAGCCAGACGAATAACTTATCTATGTCTATTCCGAGTCCGACCAAATGGGAGACGCGGTTTCCCAAATCATGTCCCGTCTTGTGAAACACCCAATTAGCCGAAGGATCCTCTTCGAAACTTGGGTGTATCAACTCGAGGAAGCTGGTACCCATGGTCCCATGCTCGATCCTTCCTCTCTCATGGTTAAAACATTATTTTCTCGTTACAACCAGATCCGATACGCCGTCGAACAAGGGATATGTGGATCGAGACAAGCCTGGGCTGCCTTCCAGACCTTGTCTGATACGTTTATCACCTTCTATAGCCAACCTACTGGAGAACAATTATCTGAAGTGGAGCAAGAACTACGAGAGCAAACGTTTTTCGCGTCAAAGAAAAGCTCGCCCATGTACCACGTCACCCGATGCCTCCGTTCCATCAGTGACGCAGCTATCATCGAGGAAGAGGATTCTGGGTTTCATGTACGGAACAAGAAAGAGAACTTCGCCGTACCCTTATTGTGCGCCAACTCCGTCTCGGGGATCCTTTTCCAACCTGCTCTGAAGACTTCTCATTTCATCATCAACTCTCTACGCGATGCCATCCGAGGAGGAGTCATCCAAATTACTGCCAACTGCGCCATTATGCCACGGCGCTACCCCGCATCGAAAGCTGGATCGCTTCAACAGGAGGGAGAATTCGCTTCCTACGCAAGTGATGTTGTCCCATCATGTATGATTTACGCCATCTACCCTCCTGTTCTGATGGAGATGTCGAATGTCCTCCTTGGCGACGTTCTCAATGATAAGCAGTGGGGGGCGTTATCGTGGCTGATTTCGCAGTACCACCCAGTACTCAAGAACGAGATTTCGGAGAAGGGCGATTGGATGGAGGAGTTCAAAGAGAAGATACGGACCTGGGACGCAGAGTATAGAGCCTCAAACAGTCCACCTGCTAGTTCTCACAGGCGTAACGATGGAGGGGAAGTGTGCGATAGCGGCAAAGTGAGTAATACAGTGTTGCTTCAAGTTTGTACTTAGCGATGAAACGAATCGACGTAGCATTCCGAATATCGAGCACTCTACCCTCAAGAAATACACACTCATAAAGTGTGCTCCGGGTGTAAGACAGCGATGTACTGCTCCCGACGGTGCCAAATCGAAGATTGGAAGAGTCGACATCGAGCAGAGTGTAGGCTCGGCGATGCAGTGAGACGGGGTGAGCTTTTTCGATATATCTGGAACGCAGTAACAGACCTTTTGTCCAAGGGAGTAAGTTCTACGGCGACCGGTATCGTCCAGCCTCGCGTTCCTGGCATATGTCGCTAATCAAATCCCAATACATGGATTATGGTGGACACAGGAAACACTTGGAGCATTCAGCAAGTACTGTGGCTCGGGTTGACTGCACAGGGGTCCTTCCCAAGTGGGAATACATTCCGGTAGAGGACTACGACTTCCCTGAAATCGCCAAACCTGGCGGGACCATCCGACTCAATGATCGCTTTGAAGGGTTTCTCGAGTGGGTCGAAGAGCTAGCGGAAGTTGACGATTAACAGGGCGTGTGGACGAGGGGAAGGTTAGTAAATATGTCAAGCTCGCGAAGACTGGTGGAGGGGACATTCAAGCTGGGTGATAAACTCGTCGTCATCACGATCATGTGTAAAATTGTATCGGCTTGTTTAGGCGGTGAGGCCGACAATAAGGCCATCTCGCTATCTCCATTGGACAGTATTGTGAGAATCATGTAAGTAGAACACTTATCTTCGCGTTTATGTGCTGACCATTCACCAACCAAACTTAGAGCCGGAGAGGAATTGCCAGAGTCTTAAAAGGTAACTGACACGGTGATTGCTCCATTTGCACTAAAGCACATGTCAGAAAAACCGCCTATTAAATTAATCATAACATTAATTCGTGAAAGAGCATCATGGCTGGGATAAAACCAGCACCACAGAGGCCCCTAAATAATGGTAATCTCTAGAATCAATCGAGAAAATTACTACAAATTCGCCGGAGATGACACCAGGAGGAATAGAAATGAAGAAAAGGCTAGAAAAGGGTCGTTAGTCGGAACGGTTTCATCCCTTATAGCTGCGCCGCAGGTATAGGTGAACAGTAGAACCGGTAACGAAAGCATATGGTATCTGTAAGTCCCAAGTTCATCCGCCAAGAATATCTTTGAGGCGAGATCGCTGTGCATAGGGATCAGGGGCCCGCATACGCATCAAAAGCTTGAAAACTAAATCAATCTTATCCACCAACGACTTTTCTACCCTCTGGATCTTGTTTTGACGGCGCTGGAGCAACCACGCATACTCCGGTGTCTTGTCAAAGGGCGGGATACGAGAAGACTTTGACCAGCCAACCCTTCTTCTGTCCCGCATCTGAAGGTCTCGGAGTCGAACAAAAATGTCGAGATATCTGACGTATTGAGATACCTCCGCATCCCACGCAGGTATAAGCATATCCCTGAGCTCTTTCTTCAGCCGACGCACGAGGTCGTCATCAGGTTGTTTTCGGGGCTTTCCATCTAGGAACACGACCGTTGCAGATCTGAATCGTTCCATCCATTTGACGAGGTGCTCGACGATGTCGCTGTTGAGAACGAGCTGCTCGAGCTGGCCAAGGAATGCTGCTTCGTTTTCGAGGATCTGGTCGCTCGAGATCGAGGCAAAATTTGACAGACTGATGCCCATGCCTTCTAACATCTTTGGTTCGTGTTCCCCGAAGAACGCCCTCTCCAAAGGCATGCCACCATAGCCATAATTTGGAGGTTGGTATGGGCCAGTTCGTCGATGGTCAGATATGAGCGTTTGTAGGGATATTTCCGGTACCTGGTGGGGTGCTTGAAGGAGCGTCTTGGAATCTTTAATTGCTCCCCGTCGAGAGAGACCCATGATACGCGATGGTTTGGACAAGATGAACGATAAGAGGTAGTGTTTGGTGGAGCGATATTTCGCACGGAGACTGGAGGCAAATATGTTATCATTGTTAGACGGGGAATGTAGGCAGTAGGTACGGAGGTCAAACATGGCTTCAAGCAGCCTCTGGACGGACCAAGCGCCGATCCATCAACGACAATACCCATTCGACTAAACCGGGGAACGCGACGCGACCTTATAATTACAATCAGGGGCTTTTACGGCCGATACCCTATTGTCAAAATATTATTGTCAAAGAGTCTAGAGAGCTCGCAATAGTGAGTCAGCAGTCCTGAGGTCTGAGGTCCAATAGATATCTAAAATATGTACATGGTACGGAAAGTGCCATAGTGCATAGTCCGAAACTGAGCAAGCTTGGTGGTCAGCCTGAGTAGTACTACCGATGAGTACGTTACTGTAGAGGTCGTCCCGTTGTGAGTGGCCGTATCCAATGCGACGCGCTAGGGGGTATAGGGTACATCGCACAGCTCATAGAAATCCCTGGCCCATCCACCGAATCATTCGAGAAATCCGGCTCTTCCGATACCTCGAAAATCGGTCCGTGCTTCTGATAATGCCTCAGCCTTGCCTTCTCCGTCTCAGATTGTCGCCTGCTATCGGCGTCAGATGAGACATCGCATATATAGTCCGACCAGTACATGAACGTCATGATGGCCTCTGTCAGGACGGCGTTGCGGTAGTTCATGAGGCGCAGGTAGAGTTGTTGGGCATGTTCGGCCGTCGAGTGGTTACGATCCCGGCACTTTGGACATAAGGTTTTCCCGTCTTTTGTCTTGGGGATAGACTGAGCCAGAACCCAAATCAGCGCGTCAAAACCGGCAATGTAAATGTTTATCTGTTCGTCCCAGGCTGGTTCCGTCGAGTCGCTGAACTCGATGACGAGCTTGTCCATACGGTCACTGGGAGTGACGATGTAGTACTTTCTGTCGGGGTGATCATCATATTTACCGGCATCCATCACCCTTGATATCCTCTTCCGCCAGTCGACGGCCTTGGCCTGAGCTCGCTTAAAGCCGAGGGAGTTCCCGAAGTCGATCAGATGCTTGAACCGGATGTCGTCGATCGTAGTAGTGTTGTATGTGTGGATGTTGGAAGGGAGGATGTTGTATAACGAGAGAAGTTGAACGACGTTGGAGGGGATATGGGAGTAGGGAGGGAGGGTGGATAGTGGGTGAATAGGATTCGATGGTGGGTAGGAGAAGGGAGGGGGGATGAATGGCTTCTGACCAGCCTCAGAGAAGATGCTTTGGAAGACACCAGGTCCCCGTCTCGCAGTTGATTCATTGTCCATGGTCGATGTAATCTGGCTGCACGTTCAAAAACTCGAGGAAGAAGGATGGTCTGAGAATGAAGAAGATGGGGGGGGGAGACGATGCCGGTCTATCGCAGGCTTTGTATACCTTCTCACCAAATCAAAACCTTCATCTTTAATTTATCAAAGTCCTTCCCGCACCCGTTGGGCGATTCAAAACAGCACACACAGCCAAATAACATCGTTTTCTACCACGAGAAGCAGATCTTCGTAAATAGCAAATGTCGAAATGCCGCATGCCGTCCTGCGATGATATGAAATACCGGGTCCTTGACACCCACAATATTCGCCTTGTACACGGGGGTTGTCCAAGAAGAAAAGGAAGGCAAGGCCCGGAATAACGTTAATACTAGGAAATAGAAGCGCTCACACAAAACATTGACACATGGCGCAAACCACAGCAGTTATCGCCGGGTTCCCGGGAAATATTTTGTAGGTACCGCTGTTGAAGTCAGGCTAGCTGAGTGTACATGTGTGGGCGCACCTCCTTCAGGTAGAAATGAACGTGGTAAAGCTATTTCAACCAGTGGCGAGCTGTCCAGGCTCATCCCAGTGACATGAGGCCTAGCAGTGTTGTGCTGTTACCAGCATAGCATAGAAGATGCACACATGGCCAAATACGGGGCTTGTTGTCAGACAAAGGTTGGTTAGCTACAGGGGAAGTCCCTGGTCGACCCTGAGATGACAGGAGAGAACGTTGCTACTTAACGACATCTAGAGAACGAAATAGGGTATGAAACAAGATACCGGGATACACCTACGATAATCGAGTCGTGTGTTCCCTGCATCTTGGGTATTCTCCCAGATGGCACAAGGATCCGATTCTGGTTCGACTGGCTATTGACGAAAGCGTGTTTTGCAGCATTACTTTCAGCACTCCCTTCCGCTCGCGATTTCGCGTCGAAGTGGCAGTTGCCCAGCATCGGATGGCGGCATCCAGCCTCCTCCGAGATAGCATGGGCATGGGGATAGCTCGCTGTTCAGCGCGCACAGGAATGGGTGGGGAGAGAACTGCAAGTGGGGTGACCATAGCCCCGAGCCTCCGAATACGGTTGTGGGCGCCATATACAGATAACGCACGGTCATACGCCAGAGTTCGAACTTCGATCTACAACGAGTGACAAGGTACCGAATAGCACCGACATATATTGGTCTCTCACTGCCGTAGATACATAGTTTCTTGAAGGAACGTTATCAGAGAAGATAAAAAAGGTATCCTAATGCCGGTAAAGGTAACCCCAGTGACGGAAGTTTTTTAAATAATAACTGGTCACTGGGGCCCACAAAAGCACTTGACTTGTTCACGGTGCGGGTCCCGGGATTGTATTTGTTGACCGTTGAGGGTCACGACAGAATGTAGACTACCAGGTTCGTTTGTGGGCGCTATAGAGCACAAGACAAAAGAAGAACAAGAAATTTTGGTTGACGTGGGGTTAAGGGCTTCCGGTATATAAATGTGGTAAGTAAAGTTGCGAGTATTTTGCAGCAAGGTTGCGGTGATTCGTGAATAATGACTGGTCGAATTGTCGTTCGTTCCCGGTTGAGGCTTCGTGGATCTAAATACTGCACCTGGATCAGTACCAAGAGACCTCCCACGGGCCTATTCGTGGGTTGTGTGTACGGTTTATATACTGTCGCTCACCAATGGTTCGGACAACCACTCAATCGGACGACTTGCTGTTTGAGCCACTTCCTATTGTTCGATTGCTACAAAACCTTGTAAATAGCAATTAACTCAACGATAAATGGTATTTTCACCTTTTTTTCTGCGAAAACGGTGAAACTTTAGAGATAGCGAAATCGGAGTCCGTGTCACAGAATGTCACGTTTGCCGGAGGCGGCAGAGGGCACAGCTGATGGCCATCAAGCCTCCAATCAATTAGCCATTCCCAAGATATCATGCGGCGCACAAGTCCAAAGCCCTTATTTGCCCTCGTACCAACGCCTTTCTCAGCGATATACTATACTACAGCTCCGCAGAAAATATCTACGAATAACCAAAAAGAATATAGAAGTTTACAGTCGTTTGCATATTACTATCATTGGACGCGTGATGCAAAATGGACCAGTGTTGCACAACGCTTTCTACAAATTCTAAACAATTCTCTAAAAAGACAAAAACATTCCAGAAGATGCAAGTCGGGTGTATATCTTTAGGAAGATTTTCTCTTTACGATCATCTTTCACTGAGACGAAGAATCGGCATAATTTGGGTCACAAACTATATCTTTGGCTGACATGGGTCAATTAAAATCACGAGAAAAATAGGTTGGGTTAAGCTTGATTTATAAAAGTGTTTCTACAGTGAAGAAAGCACTGGAGTCCGTTAATCCTTGGAGGAGGTGTTGAGTGTGTGAGCCAAATCAAACTTTTGCAACACTGGGTCGAAACCAGTCTTTGGGCCCGGCATCTTCACTACACAGGGTTATTGACAAGAAAAATGAGATAGGCATGTCAGGAAATTTCACTGGCTGTGTGCCGGTTAAGGTTTTGTGCCAAACGATGAGGTTTTGGCTGAGATATCGCGGAAATACAGAAACTGTTGCAACAGACGTCTAATGATAGTACTAGTACTGGTGAGATCTAGAAGAGAAGAGAATAGCTACGTTACATAAGGTGAGCGACAGTTATGGAGGGTTGCCAATTATTTACCATATCCATCCCATCCATACAAAGCCAAATACACTGCATCATTTCCAGTTGGGTCGGCGACTCGGTCCTCGGACGGACGCGACGCGCTGAACGACACGATGTCCTCCAATTTCACCTTCGTGCCGCGCAAGGTCGCCCAGAAGAAGAAAAAGACGCTATCCAAGGTATGTAAGTCTGTCAAGACCACAGAAAAGTTCTCACTAGACTCTAGCCCACCGCTTCCTCCAGACATCCGAAGAAGGTGGAGAAAGAGAAAAAGCGCCAGCACCGCCGGTGATCACAGACCATGGACAGTCAAGCTACGAAGAGAGTGGGGGCCTGGCCCTGGCTAACCCACTCCTCGCAGGAGCAGGAGAAGAAGACACGATACTGGTTTGGCTTGCTCTGTCTGATTATGCGCTCTGGGCGGACGGCGATCTTCGACAGAGGTTGCTACCTAGTAAGCCAACAGGCAAGGACGAGGACGAGGACGAACAGATTGACGATGATGCTCAGGTCGACGGCTGTGGGTTCCTCCTCCATCATTCCATTATATCTGACTTATTTATTGATTGTCCACGCAGACGTCTCGTTCAACTACCTGCTGAACCATTCACCCATTCTGCTGGCGCCCTTACAGAAGAGATTTGCGGGGACTTTACAGACGCCGTTGGTAAAGGCTCTAAGGAGACACGTACCACACCTTTTCGAGCTCCAGCTAATCATCGTCTCTGCTCCGCAACCGTGGTTCAACCGAAACGGAGCTGCTTCATCGAGTACGACGGGTGTTGGGAGCGGGTACGAACTTCGTCGTCGCGAGAATTGGCCCGAACTATCTGGGTTGGAGTACACGAAAACGGATTGGGATACACGTACAATATATGTCGTGCGTTAAGCCTTGTTTGTTTCTTCCCTGGTGACGCTAAAAGATTTGGTTCACAAACAGGAACACGTCCCAATCGAGTATCGAACTATAGCTGGGCTCGTAAGCTTTATGCTGAGCCTGTTGCCTGATGAAGAGGAACCTAGTGCGTCCGCTTCCGAAGAATCATGCCTCCGGTCCATACGAAGAATTCAAAACGTAACGATACCTCCTCACCACCAAGACAAACCCGGAAGCACTCCTTCATTCAAAGGATTCGCTTTGATCACCTTTCTCAACGTTGACGACGTTCAACACTTTCTGGAACTATTTCCTTGGGACCCAACTGAAGGCACCAAGATCCGAGACTCTGAACGACCCCTTTCTTCAAAGGATGGCCGACAATCGTTGGAGAAAGCTACCAAATTTGGCTTCCGAACCATCCCTAAATCCGACTGGGAGTCTCTTCGAGCGGAATACATTTCGTATCGTCAAAGCCTCGTCTCACGTATAAACGAGTTCCAAGAGGCGAACAGACCACCTCCTCCTCCTCCGCCTCCTCCTGTTCTCAACAAGCCATCTATCCTGCCATCATCATCGAACGAAGAACCCAGCAATATGTCAACAACGGACGATTCAACAACGCCTTTAATAACGTCCCAATCGCCTTACCCCTACGGC